>JBBPFD010000030.1:261171-300881 GCA_038363315.1 Mugilogobius chulae
CTCTCTCTTCATCCCTCTCTCTCTCCTCGTTAGCTGCGTTATCGTCTCAGCTCGTTCTCACTTCCTCGTCACAGGAAACGTTGGTGTGAAGTTTGATCTCGATGAGACCAAACTCAACCCACACAAAGCTCCTTCACTCAGACGACTGTAACCCTGACGACCTTGGTTTATTACAACAGGACCCGGCTGTTTGTTTGTTTGTTTGTTGTTGTGAAGAGATACAAACAGGAAACGTGTCGAGTCTTAAAGTCTTTTATTCAAATACAGAGAAACAGATTCAGCGCCGAGCCACAGCACAAAACATCCACTTTAAATCTACTTTAAATCCACATTTAAACCGTTTAAAATCTTTAAAATGATCCGACAATCTGCAGAGAGTTTGACAGCCTGGGTCCGGACTGGGATTCTAACCGGTTTGAAGAAGATCCTAACTGGTTTTGCTGGTTTTAGTCGGTTCTATGTGGATCTTGACCGGTTTTCTGGGGTCTGTGCGGATCTTGTAACTGGTTCTAAGTGGGTTTAGTCCGGTTCTAGTTGGATTCTAACTGGTTTTTGAGTGGTTTTAGTCCGGTTCCAGGTAGATCTTAACCAGTTTTTCCGGGGTCTGTACAGTTCCAGGTGGATTCTAACCAGGTTTTGCTGGTTCTAGGTGGTTCTTTACCATTTTGAGTGGTTTTAGTCTGGTTCTAGTGGGATTGTAACCAGTTTTGCTTGGGTTTAGTTTGGTTCTAGGTGGACTGTAACCGGTTTTGCTGGGGTTTTAGTCTGATATAGCGGATTGTAACTGGTTTCGGCTGTTCTAGTGGATTGTAGCCAGTTTTGAGTGGATCACAGTTGGTTTTAGTCCAGTTCTAGTTGGATTGTAACTGTTTTCTGGGGTCTGTGTGGATCTAGGTGGATTATAACCAGTTCTAAGTGGTTTTATTCTGGTTCTTGTTGGACTATGACTAGTTTTTCTGGGTTCGTGCGGTTCTAGGTGGATTGTAACTGGTTCTAAGTGGTTGTAGTCTGGCTCCAGGTGGATTCTAACCAGTTTTTCTGGGTTCATGCAGTTCTAGTTGGATTGTAACCAGTTTTGCTTGGGTTTAGTCTGGTTCTAGGTGGATTCTGACTGGTTTTGAGTGGTTTTAGTTGGATTGTAACTGGTTTAGTCCAGTTTAGGCAGATTGTAACCGGCTTTGAGTGGATCACAGCTGGTTTTAGTCCGGTTCTAGTTGGATTCTAACCGGTTTTCTGGGGTCTGTGCGGATCTAGGCGGATTGTAACTGGTTTTAAGTGGGTTTAGTCTGGTTCTAGTTGGATTGTAACTGGTTCTAAGTGGTTTTAGTCCGGTTCCAGGTAGGTCTTAACCAGTTTTTCTGGGGTCTGTGCAGTTCCAGGTGGATTCTAACCGGTTTGCTGGTTCTAGGCGGTTCTTAACCAGTTTTGAGTGGTTTTAGTTTGGTTGTAGGCGGACTGTAACTAGTTTTGCTGGGGTTTTAGTCCGATTTAGGCGGATTGTAACCGGTTTTGAGTGGATCACAGCTGGTTTCTACAAGTAGAACTGGACTGTAACTGTTTTCTGGGGTTCATGCAGTTCTACGTGGATTGTAACTGGTTCTAAGTGGTTTTAGTTTGACTCCAGGTGGATTATAACCAGTTTTACTCAGGTTCCTGCGGTTCTAGTGGATTGTAACTGGTTCTGAGTGGGTTTAGTCCAGTTCTAGGTGGATTATAACCAGGTTTTCAGGGTTCAAATGGTTCTAGTCCGGTTCTAGTTGGATTATAACCGGTTCTAAGTGGTTTTAGTCTGATTCTAGTGGGATTGTAACTGGTTTTAGTCCAGTCCTAGTTGAATTATTACCAGATTTTCAGGGTTCAAATGGTTCTAGTCCAGTTCTAGGTGGATTATAACCAGTTTTTCCGTGTTCCTGCGGTGGCTCGGCGTCTCGGATCCAGAAGCAGAAGAAGTTTAGTATTTTTCTGAAACATTAAAAGTGTTTGAAGTGTTTAAGCGTCAGAACTGACCTCGGCCTCAGAGTCAGGTCCACCTCACAAACAGAAACACATTTAAAGAAGAATATCATAAACGTTTAGGCCCAGAATCTACAAACTGAACCACGGAAATAAAATAAAAAAACATCTGTGGAGTTTAAGTTTGTCTAAAGAACAATGAAACATTTATTTAACTTCAACAAAAACAAAACAGATTCAGATAGATTGTTTTGAATTTGACAGATTAAAAAAACGTGAATCTAAAGATGAAATTAAAATATTACAGTTTGTTTTTGACGTAAACACAATAAGAATTATGTTAAACAATAATAATAATGATGCATATTTAGTGTTTTTGAGGAAACTCGGCTGAAAGAGCGACCGGCCAATCAGAGTCAAGTTTGAGTTTTTATTTTTGTTTAAACGTTTCTGTGGATTTACAACGTGAACAGTTCCAGGCAGAGCTGCGTCTTCATTGGGTTTTTGATTCAGTTTTGGAAGAAGAAAGTTTGTGCCAAGTTTCAGATTTCTAGGACAAAGTAAAATATTCTGACCCTGTACAAACTAAACAGTCCATTCGTTAACATGGGGGTTAGGTCGTTTTATCATCGCCACGGCAACACAAATGGAGATAACTATATAGTCTCATTGGCTTTTGGTTTAGTTTTCAAAGAAGAAAGTTTGTGCCAAGTTTCAGATTTTTAAGACAAAGTAAAATATTCTGACCCTGTACAAACTAAACAGTCCATTTGCTAACATGGGTTGTGGTCGTTTTATCATCGCCATGGCAACACGGCGGCAGATAAAAGTTTAGTCTCATTGGGTTTTTGGTTCAGTTTGAGGTGGAGGATTTTTGTGGTGAATTTCATACATTTGGGTCAAACTAATCATGTGATCCCATTTAAACTCCAGGGGGCGCTGTGGGGAGACGGTTAAAGATGGAGCTGCGTCGTCATGTGAAGAAGAATGTGTTGTGTCCAGGTTCATTTGTCTGCAGACGGTAAGTAACAAGTATTTTTACTGAAGTATCTGTAATTTACTGGAGTTTTACTAAATCTAATGACTTTTATTTTTACTTTTTACATTTTTCTGCTCCTACATTTTATAACCAGGAGAATTACTTTATGAAACTTATCAGATGATGAATTATAATTTATTTACTGTAACATCACAAACCAACTTTATGCTTTTGCGAAAATACATTTTGAGATTGTTTAAAATATCTTACAACCTGGATTTTCTGGTTCGGATGGTTTTATTGGATGGATGTAGATCAGGGGTTTTGTCAGTCCAAGAGGGACAAAGACCCCATCACTTTTCGCTCTGACATAACAAACAAGTTGTTTATATCAAATTTGAGTCAATTGTTTTTTTCTTTTTTTTACTGGTTTACTTGATCTATTAGGATAGTAAATCACAGGAAAGTTAGATTGAAAATTACTAATGTTTCAAAAAACATTTGGGGGACCCGGTACACATGGTCCAGGTCCCCACTTTGAGAACCACTGAACTAGATTAAGACATGTTAAATGTGTTTTTGTCCTGTTTAATTAAATGTCTTATTTTAAGTCAAATTATTTGTTAAACATTTTTACTAGTGATGCACTGATCCGATACTGGGATCGGATATCGGCGCCAATCCAGGAAATTTTGCTGGAGCGAGTATCGGCTGCATAATATCGGTTCAGCCGATATAGTTGTTCCTTTACTTGGTCAAAATGAGGCTCATTTACAGGCTGGTGTTGATCCAGAACGTCTCATAATATTGAACATTTATTCATTAAGTTGTTGTTGTGGCTTGCACTATAACTCAGTCCGTACTCTGGTATCGGTAGATACTTAGAGACAAAGTATCGGAATCGGTATCGGAGCTGAAAAAGCTGGATCGGTGCATCTGTAATTTTTACCCACCTCATTGGTCAGTTTGATTCAGGCGCAAATATCTTAAAACCATCAGAAATATATTGAAACAAGTGAAATAATCTACAAATATAGTATTTTAGTTTGAGCCGAGACCGATAAGTTTTGTCAGTGTGAGTGTACTTTTACTTTTTGTACTTAACATTTACTTTGATACTTTTACTCAACAAAAGCAGTTCCAGCAGGACTTTGACTTTTACCAGAGTCGTTTTTTACACAAGTAACTGAACTTTTACTTCAGTACTTTTACCATCTCTGTTTGTTTATGACAAACTACATTTTTCTGTCACATGGGGGCGCCGTCGAGCAACTTCTACACTTTTACACAAACTTTAAAAAAACTAATGTTAAACCAAAACTCTTCTTTGTCACTAGAACAACTCGATGTGTCCAATGAGCTTTTACAGATTTAAACTGGCTCCGCCCACACCTATGACATCACCACGCTCCTGACCCGTTCTGGGCTCTGATTGGCCGCTCGCCGTCGACATTCTTTGACTGTGTGAGTTTTACATTCCACGTTTTCAGCAGAAAAATAAAAGCAGTTCTGTAAAAATACATTTGTGAAACTTTGTACATGTTTTTTTGTGAGGCCAGTTCTGCGCAGACACAGTTTGTTTAGAGCCGAGCAACGAGAAGCAGCAGAAGCAGAGCCCTGGGGTCGAGTCGGACACAAACACAAAACTAACCCTCACACTTAAGTTATCTGTAAGTCTGAGCAGGAAAAGAATCAAATTAATATGTTTTATTCAGTGATTAATCGTCTTTTTACCCCAAAAGCCTAAACTAAATGTCATTTGTCATGTTTCTGTGTATTTTCTGTCATTTCTCTCTTTAAGTTTGTGAGATTTTGTGTCCGACTTCGGCCTCAGACCAAAAGAGTTTTGTTTTTTGTGAAAATCCAAAGCCACAGCAGAAAAAAAATGACTTTTTTACTGTTTTTATACCGAGAAAAGAAGGAAAGGAAACGAAGAGAGAGGAAAAGAAAAGAAGAGAAGGAAACGAAAGAGAGAGGAAAAGAAAAGAAGAGAAGAGAGGAAAGGAGAGAAGGAGAAAGAAAAGGAAATGAAAGAGGAGAGAGGAAAAGAGGAAAGAAGAGGAGAGAGGGAAGGAGACAAGGAGGGAGGAAAGAAGAGGAAGAAAAGAGGAGAGAGGGAAGGAGACAAGAGGAGAAGGAAGAGGGAAGAAAAGAGGAGAGAGGAAGGAGACAAGGAGGAGGAAAGAAGGAGGGAAGAAAGAGGAGAGAGGGAAGGAGAAAGGAGGAGGAAAGAAGGAGGGAAGAAAAGAGGAGAGAGGAAAGGAGACAAGGAGGGAGGAAAGAAGGAGGGAAGAAAAGAGGAGAGAGGGAAGGAGACAAGGAGGGAGGAAAGAAGGAGGGAAGAAAAGAGAAGAGGGGGAAGGAGAAAAGGAAACAAGGAGAGGAGAAAGGGAAAGAGGCTAGGAGAGGAGAAGAGGAGAGAGGAAAGGAAGAAAGAGGGAAGGAGAGGAAAGGAAGAAAGAGGAAGGAGATGAAGAAAGGAAAGAAAACAAGGAAAGAGGAGAGAGGAAACGAGGAGAGGAGAGAGGAGAGGAAAGGAGAGGGAAGGAGGAGAGAGGAGACAAGGAAAGGAGACAAGGAGAGTGGAAAGAGGAAAGGAGGAGAGACGAGGTAAGAGGGAAGGAGAGAGGAAGATAACAAGGAGAGAGGAAAGAAGAGAGAGTAAAATAGGAGAGAAGAAGGAGGAGAGAGGAGACAAGGGACAAGGAGGGGAGAGAAAGGGAAAGGGACAGGAGAGGTGACAAGGAGAGGAGGAAAAGAAGGAAAGGAGGAGAGGAGACGAGGTTAGAGGAAAGGAGAGAAGAAGTGAAGAAAGGAGACGAGACGAGGAGACAAGGAAAGGAGTAAAGGCAGTAGGAGACAGAGTTGGATGCGGCCGCGTTCACAGCAGCAGATCAGACTGAAGACGAGACGCGGCAGAAAAAATCTGACTCGAAGGAAACATGTGTGGGACAAACCAGATTAAAGAGTCTGAATTGTTGAAAAGAAAATATGTAGTTTTTGAGTAAATTAGACTATTTTTTGGCTTTAAAACTTACAGTGTACCCAAACCTGACACTTCTGCAGTTTCCTATGAGGCTGGACGTATAAAGAATGGTTCACATCTGTAGTTTGTATTTGTCTGATGGAGGTGTAACTTTAATATGAAACTCAGAGCAGAATGAGTTTGTCCTGTTGTGTCTCGTCTTTACAGAAGCTCGTTGCATTCATTTGATTTAAATTAGTTTCTGTTTTAACGAGTAAAGTTTGGTCAAAGACAGACATAAGGAGACTTGCTCTAGTGATAATGTCTGAGTTATTCCATTTGTATTTGATCTGGGAGATCTTTGAGAATAGATGGCGAGCTTGTGCACAGAACTTCAGTTGGCTTGTGTACGTTCAAAACAGCTAACTTGTGTACATACGACCACTTCCTGTTAGCGTTAGTCTCTTGTTAAACACACAAGTGTCTCTGGTGAAATCTTCCTCTGATATGTAAAGTCTCTAACATGTTTTCTGTCACATTCACCACAACCAGGGCCGGAGTGGGACTCTTAATGGACCAGCCCTCTGACAAATACAAATGTAAATATGGATGCGATTATTAATATTTTTTCACTTTTATTACAGGTGCTCAAAATGAATGGGTTATTTAGCGCCCCAGCAAAGTCAACTGAATCTTTATTTTTTTAATCTAACATGGTTTTGATGTAATTCAGGGGGTCTGGGGGAATTCTCCCCCAGGAGAATTTTAAAAATTCTGTGCAATTTCCTGCTTTTGGTGAGTTTAGATGTGATATTCTTATTATGTGATGTAATTTTACTATGATTAAAAAGACATGAGTCAGTTTATTAATATAATTATTGTCAAATTCTAATATCATTTTAAATTTTTCATGTTAGATGAGCCCCCTCTTTAAAGGTCGCCCCCCCTGCGATAGAGCGACTGCCCTCGTGCTTTCAGCACGTCTCTCAATCCAGCAACAGAACGGGCACATTTCGCGCTGACTTGGGACGGTGCTCGGGCCGCTCCAGTCACATCTGTAAAACTGCACTGACATGTACGTGGGCCACACCGGCCCTCAAGACTCCCGACTCTCCCGATTAGCCACGCCAGGCCTGACCATAACTGTCTGATCTAAAGACGATTTACCTGTTTTAAACTGATGTAATGAAAACCTCATAGAAAAGAATTGAACAGGAAGTGCTTGTATGTACAGGATGGACTATTTTGAACAAAAACAAGCCAACTGCACTGAGCCTACAGGCCTAGACAAAGACACCTCAGTCACTGTGCTTGTTCAGGCCATACCCCTTGGGCAAGACACTTAAACCACACAGCCTCAGTGTCTGTTACACTGGCACACTTTGAGTGTCTGGAAAGGTGGAAAAGCTCTATATAAACAGACCATTCTGACCTGCTGGACACAGGCTTTAGTCACGTCTCCCCAAATCAACTCAGACAATATCTGCTCCAGGGTCAGAAGACGATGCATCTGAAAAGCTCCAGGAGCGACATGAAGCGACACAATCTATCAAATGTGTTAGAGAAATAAAGATTACTTACTTACTATAAACAATCAGGAAGTTTAGTGTTAGTCTGGTCCAGAGAGACCAGGACCTGGGTCAGAAACTTTACACATGAAAACAGAAACTTTTCACGTTAAAAAGAGATTATTTGATTCAAACGAATGCAACAGTCTCTGCAGTCTTCTCACAAACTGTGGACGTTAAGCTGGAAGTGTCCAATAATACTCCAAACCATGACTTCTCCTGTCTGTCTGTCTGTTTGTCTGTTTGTTTGTTTGTTTGTTTGTTGCTCCTGTTGTGAACGCAGCTCCTTCTCTTTCAGACTTTTTTCCACTGTTGCTCTTTTTTAAAAACCTTTGTGTATTTTTTTTTCTTCGTCTTCTTCAGTCTTTTAGTTTTTCAGCGTCACATTGATCCACGACATTCACAGAGTCTCCTCTCCACAGACGGCGACACGAGCGTTTCCATAGCAACGAGAAGAGAGTAATAACCATGACGATGATGACGGTGATGAGAATATGTAATAGCACTTCACAGGAGACAGTAAAAAGACTCGACGGGTCCAGAAAGGTGCGTTTAGTTTTTTTTTTTTAGATTCAGTTTGGAGCGAAGTTGGCCCCGCCTCCTCCTCAGTTTGCTCTCGGCCGATTGGACGGAAAGATGGAACTTAAATGTGGGTTTTTGCTACATATTTCAGACCAGGCTCAGGTTCAAGAAGAAAATCTCCCAAAAGAAACTACAAACGGGTGAGATTAGTCGTCACGGAAACGCACGGAGAGTCAAACTTTTAGTCGTGAGCGGGGCGTCGTCAGAGTAACACGGAGGTTTGTGGTTCTGATCGACTTTTGTGACGACGTGAAGAGTCAAACTTTAACACGGAACTCGTATCTTAGCCGCTGTAAGTAAAACGTGTGGTTCTGATCGACTTTTGTGACGAGACGACGCAGCAGAAACACAACGGAGCCAAAGTCACAGTCGAGAAGCTGCAAACTTCAGCTGCATTCACAAGACAAACTGAACTGGACTCGGCTCGATTGGGAACCAAAGTTGCACCATTTTCTCTTTAAACTGGCTCGGTTCTGTTTAACAATGGAACCAGCGCAGCAGAGACACATCTGACTTTGACCTGTGGAGGCGCTGTGACAGAAACACAAACAGTAAAGAAGACTCCCGTGTCTCTGCTACATCCGAATCAAACACACAGGACTTGTGTTTTCTCTCACATGAACAGTCAGTGTCGGAGCAAAGACACTTTCACTTTCACTTCAGAGACCAGAAGACTTTGAGTCAAACGTAACACAAAGTTCATGTGTTTGAGTAAGTCTGTTATCTGCTCTTTTAGCTGTAAAACTAAATATTAGATGAATCTAGACCATTTCCTGCAGTAATGTGAGCTGTAGTGTTACTTTCTGTATTTGCTTCCATCTATAACTTTATTATTTTTGTAAAATGACGTGAGAAAACGGTGCTATACAGTTTGTGTGATTCATAATTAATTCTACCTGAAGCATCCCATGTCCTTCTCCCTGTTACTTTCATGTGTTTTGTGTTTTATTTGTCTCGTTATCGATCTCACACAGTGCTGTTTGTTGTGATTCCTGAGCCTCACGGTTTTTGTGGTCTCTCCGAACCCGCTCCAGAGACCGACCTCTCCAACCCAACCAGAGTCTGAACATTTTGGACCAGATCAGAGTTCGTTTGATCGTTCACAATTACCCAATCGAACCGAACTGTCCAGACGAAAGAATCCTGATCCAGATCTAAAGTGTGTTGTGAGCCTTTAACAGTGTGACACAGAAACAGATTCTTTTTATCACTTTTTTTTAAACTTTTATCCAAACTCAGACTCAGTTCTTTGACTTTCCACTTGGGCAGAGCTGCTTTATGATTGGCCCTGATCTGTGATTGGCTCTGGTGTGTTTCTCCTGCGCTCTCATTGGTCGAACGCTGAATTTAAACAGATACATTTTGCAAAAGTTTTAGTGAAAATCTAGACTTTTTATGACGAAAAGAAACAGATTTGAACCTGGTCACGTGACGTCGGCCGGTCACATGATCTCGTGGGTCACATGATCTCTTGGTCACATGATCTCTTGGTCACATGATAGACATATAAGGAGTAGACATCGCATCAGCGCTAATACGTCTTTGCGCTGAAGAGAAATGCGTCGGTCGTCTCGTTCTCCTCAGTGTAAAGTATTTCACCGACACTATGAAGGTTCAGTGTGTTTAATCAACCAGAACTCATTCAATTAATTTTGTTATTATTGTGGTCTTAGAAGTAACGCTTCTCATACACAGACTGAGGTGAGTTCGGTCTGAGACGTGTCCGAGTTTCTTGCGACGTGCCTTGTTCACCAGCTCCAGTCCACTGTGGTCTGCCCAAAGCCGCAGATTCACCTGGATTACCGCGAGAATGTTTATATTATGACTTGAAAGTCTCATCAGACCGCTGCGACCTCCAACAAGAATAGACTTTCTACGGATTCTTTTCGGACACTCGCGCGACTCTCGGACGTCCACTCGCTCTGCACTGACGTCTGTGTACGAGGAAGCTTTGGTTTGAAGCACTTTCTAAGTCTAGGGATGTTCATGGTTAACCGATTAACCGGTTAACTGTGACTAATGCCTTGTTCGAGTGAGACGTCTTTCACCGGTTAACTGACAATAACTCCATCCATGGCGCCAACTGCCCCTGAACAGTTCTGGCGTTTGTCAGAGAAGGAAAAAGATCTAAAACTACAAAAACACTGTCACTGTCAAAACATCTCATAAGGACTGAGCAAACCTGTGACACTGCAGTGTTTATGAACTAATATCAACCATGTAGGATTAATTAACTTGGATTTTATGTTGGTGAAGAAAACAGACTGGCTGCCTGGGAAACTATCGATGTTTTTACTTGTTCAAGACAAGCTAAGGTAAGCAGCTAACGTTAGCATCAACTTTAAAACATGACTCCTTATGTGAGAGTAGTTTTATATAATACATAGTGCAAAAGTGCATTAAAACCGTGTTTATAGAGGCTTCTGTTCAGCCGTGTTGTGCCCAGTTTAAAGGCCTGTCGCTGACTCTCTGCTCTGTTCACTCTCGTAGCTGCTGTGTATAATTATAACACGTCCAGTGAAAATAACAGCAATAAAAAAGTACCGCGTTAACGTGTTCGGTTAACCGATTATTGACCGTGAAGAGCTCCAACTAACCGGTTAAAGAAATTTTGAAAACGTGCATCCCGACTTGAGTCATTCTCTGAAAGTGGGACCATTTTGACCATTGGTTATTTGACAGGTTTTCATTAAGTAAATAGTAATAATTTTGTTTTAATTTTGTATGTAATATATACTACTAATGTGCCTCTAAAAGATTTAAAAAATTGCAGCCCAAGATAAGATGGAACTTTTTTTTACAACCTGTTTTTAAAAAAATAGCTTAAATCATGACCAAAAGTGTGACATTCTTATCCAGCAATAAACATGATGTAATGTCCTCATGTAAACTCCATAAAATACTGCATTGAAACACAAAAAGTGGAAAATATGTTTGCATTCGTTTTCTAGTTTTATATTCAGTTTTGTGAAAATGAAGCTGAATTCCTGGGTATCTGAATGTAACTGTTGGTGTCCATATAAGTTACACACGGACCTGATCAGTTTTATCAGCAAGTGAAGACTTTTCAACGCTCGGAACCTTGCAGCGGATAAACGCCACTAATGTGTGTATTCAGAGAGAATAGCTCAAACATCTACATTTTATTTAGTTTATAGCAACTCTCTCAGATAAAAAATTTGTTCCAGTTGGTGTCCATGCTACATGCGGAATTATGCTGGATTGAGAGCAATTGAAATTGAAATTGAAATGCTATATTGTAAAAACTAGCTGTGCATCTTTCTTGACCATTATAGATCCTGTCAGTACACTTCTCAAAGATGGAAATTAACCTCAAAATAAAACAATTGCTGCAGTTTGAATTTTCAGCCTGGATGTCACACTTTATAGTCCCACTTTCAGAGAATCACCCACTTGTAAGTCGGACCCAGTGTACGGCAGGGGTAAAAGCATGCACTGACGTAGGTGTTATTTAATAGTGCAACCTGCCCCCTTTGCATGATAGTGTTAATTCTGAATAAAAATTAATTCTGCTTTAAAAAAAAGACTACGTAAACACTTAATTCCTATTGAAAATGTTCATTCGGATTTAACTTAATCCCAAACTAAGTGGGGCAAATAAAAGACAAATTCTTTTATTCCTTTCTCATGCAAACGTTTATTCCGTTCGCACTGCGCATGCTTTTTTAGTCGCCTTTCTGACCCGAGTTATGACGCTAAAACGCTCAGAACTCGTGCAGCGTCGTTCCAACACTTTACACTAGAGGAGAGTTAGTGACAGCACCAAGATGGCCGCCGCGTCTCTCTGGCTCGGTCTGCTCCTCATACGTCTGTGGGTCGCATGGCTTCACTCGCTGAGCTTCATAAGGTGCATATTTACATTTATATTATTATTATTGTTCTGCTGGTTTCACTTCAGGAAGAAACTGAACGTTACACAAAGATTCAAAACTAAATTAAACAGATATTTGGATGAGTTTAAAGATTTTAGAATAAAGTTTCATGATTGTTCTTGTTTAAGTGCAACAGTTCAGACAAGTGCAATAGTTTGTCTAAAGAACTGAAATGCTGGTTTAGATTCGAGCGTTTTTTTTTTTTTCGTGTTTTGGTCAAAGCGAGAGAGAGGATTCTGGGGCCGCTTCGCTCTTTTTACAAAAACAATAACAAAAGTTGAGAATTTTCCCTCCAAACGTGAAAAAGTGTGGGAGAGTTTTGATCTATTTACACGACTTTTCCGGACGAAGCAGCTTTTGGCACGATCCAGTTTGTCCACAGAGTCTCCGCTTCTTCTTCTTCTGCTGCTGCCGATTCCGATTCAGGCACAAAAGAGTCTCTTCCCCCTGAATCCAGCGTCTGAACTGAACGTCTGGAAGGTCTGGGGCCGGAGCTGGAGCCGTGTTGAACGTGTCAGATTATTACCAGCATAAAAAGACAAAACCACTTTGACTTTCACACAACACTGATCGAAAAAAGCCAGATTCTCATCGATTGAAGCAGACTTTTTCCCAGATTCTTTTTGTTTTTCCGTGTTTTTTTGATCCAAACGTGGGCGGAGTTTGCGCCGTCACAATAAAAGCCTGTGTGTGTTTGTTTGAAGCTTTTATTTTGACGGGTCGTTCTTCGGTTTCCTCTGCGTCTGAAAAACACAAACACAACGACACAAGAGACGTTTAGAATCACAGACGTTTAGAAATACAACAGATTTGTTCTAAAGACGTAGATACACACGAGGACAAAATCTGAAGACTATCAAGGCATTCTGGAGAGAATGTGCTGCCTAGTGTCAGAAGCTTGGTCTCAGTCGCAGGTTATGGTCTTCCAACAGGACAACGATCACAATTCAAAAGTAATGGCTGATTATTTAATTTCAATACATTTTTATTTACTGTTACTTTTGTAAGTTTCAAGTGATTTCAGTGAGAATTGTGGGTTTTCCTTCTTTAACTGAGGGTACCAACAATTTTGTCCTTGTGTGTATATTGTCAGGGCTCTTCAAATGGCGGCCAGGGCTAAATGTGGCCCGCTTGGCCGTTTCTTCTGGCCCAACCTCATGAAACAATCCAGACCGAACCAAGGCTGAACTGGCAATCGGGAGTTTTCCCAGCAGATCGATTCAGTTTTGGGTCGGTCTGGTCTGAATACCATAGTACACATCATATGTTACAAGCACCGGCTCTGTCCCCGGCCCACAGCTCTCACTCATCCGCGGCAGTGAGGGATGACGGCACATGTTGTCTATGCACGTAGTTGTTACAAAACCACGCTCAGTGCGCTGGTCCAGCTGTGACCTCGAACGCAACTACGCATCAGCCACACACACTCGAATCACATTTGTCCCGGTCTGTGGTTCATTCCGTACCGGCTGGCCTGAGTGGTCCATTACCTGCCTGGTCTTACGCGCCAATCCCACTACCTGCAGCTCCGCTCCGCCCCGGTCCGCCTCCGAGAGTTGCCGCAGACCCCTCGCCCACTGTCTCCGCTCCAGTCCACTGTCTCCGCTCCAGTCCGCTGTCTCCGCTCCAGTCCACTGTCTCCGCTCCAGTCCTCTGTCTCCGCTCCAGTCCACTGTTCTCCGCTCCAGTCCACTGTCTCCGCTCCAGTCCACTGTCTCCGCTCCAGTCCACTGTCTCCGCTCCAGTCCCACTGTCTCCGCTCCAGTCCACTGTCTCCGCTCCAGTCCACTGTCTCCGCTCCAGTCCACTGTCTCCGCTCCAGTCCACTGTCTCCGCTCCAGTCCACTGTCTCCGCTCCAGTCCACTGTCTCCGCTCCAGTCCACTGTCTCCGCTCCAGTCCGCTGTCTCCGCTCCAGTCCCATGTCTCCGCTCCGCAGGGCTGCGTAGCCACGAGGAGCTCAAGAAGAGCATGCGCCAAAAACACCAGTTTGTGAAATAAAAGTTCTCGTTGAAGATCAAATAACTATATCAGGAGTACAGACGACTCATGTGTTTCACTTGTTCACAACAGTAGGACGTGTTTCCTCCTCCGCTGAGGGTAAAGAGGCTGTTACGAGCACAAACTCAATAACGTTTGTGTCCATGTGTCAGTGACAGAGTCTGTAGTGAACAGTCTGCTGTGTCCAAATATCAAAGAAACTTTATGTAAAGCTACGAACTTTTCGTTATCTGATCAAATCAAAGTACGTGCAGAGTGATTTTACTTTGTAAATCCGGACATAGTTCACGTTCTTTTTCCTGTTTGGTGCGTTTTGATTGGCGGAGATAGAGCTGGGCGGATTCCTGCGGAGCGGACGCGCAGCATGTGGAACGGTCCTCATTGACAACAGTTCTGTGCAGCCACTCCGACGGTCGGAGCTGGGCAGGGCGGAGCTGGATGTAGTGGGATTGACGTGTTACTGTCACGAGCAGCATCAACATCAGGTTTTCACATCATGTCTGCTAAACCAGAGCCAGAGCCAGAGTGAGCCAGGAGCAAAGCACCAAAACGTCCAAAAGGAGGCGCTGACAAACTACGTGAAAAAGTTTTAAACCCTTCACAGTGACGCAGCTGGTTGTGCAAACTATCACAATTGTTCTGAGCTGGCAGGATCAACCAGAAGAAAATAACCTGATGAGACGACCAGAGGAACGCTGTGTGTGAGTGAAAGAGAGAGAGACGGAGCAGCAGCAGGAAACATGGGCCTAAAGTCAAAACAGACGTGTGGAAATACATTGTATTATAATTATATTAATAACAATAACTATTAGTATTAGTAGTATTACTTTTCCAGAAATTCCAGCCCTGGACCGAACCAGAACTCTCTCTCCTCACTTGCCTCCTCTCTCATTTTCTCGTTTCTTCCCTTGTCTCCTTTCTTGCCTCCTCTGTCTCCTCGTTCCCTTCCTCTATCTCTCTCTCTCTCTCCTCTCTCTCTTGTATCCTCTCTTGTCTCCTCGTTCCCTTCCTCTTGCTCTCTCTCTCCTCTCCTCCTTCCTCTCTCCTCTCCTCGTTCCCTTCCTCTCTCCTCTCCTCTCTCGTCTCCTCACTCCTCTCTCCTCTCTTGTCTCCTCGTTCCCTTCCTCAGTCTCTCTCTTAAACTTGAACATCTGCTGTGACGATCCAAATCCTTCCTTCCGTCTGAACTCTGGGAGCTGGAGGTCACGCTGAGGTCAAACGTAATCACTCCGACTCTGGATTAAACTCTTTTAAACTCTTTTACACCAAACAAACTGTGACCTGCTGCGTCTGCTTCCTCTTTCTCAGAACTTCAGCTCAAAAGGCTTTTCGTGGCTCATAATGACGACATGATCTATCCACACGTCACCTCCTTAAACGACGTGAGAAGCACCTTACATCCGGTTCTGCCACTCGCTGCTGCTTCTCAAGTCTGTGTCTCTGTTCTTCATGATCCTGCTTTTTAAATAGATGTATATCCAAGGGTCTGAAGACATTTCTCCTGCTTCAACATTGGACATGGGCAAAAAAAATACTATCACGATTTTCTTGGAGACAGATCATAATTTCATCACGATTCAAGTATTTATTTATTTTTTTTACTTTTGAGGTACAAAGAAGCATCTGAGTTTTCAGAAAGTGGCTAAATCCAGCTGTCGAAGTCTGTCTTGTTGCCAGATTTTCAGAAAGAAACAAGTGACCAAGCCTTTGAAAATAAATCCCAAAACAAGGAACCTCAACCCTTCAATAAAAAGTTTAAAGTTCGGCTAAACATGCTTTCAGAGACTAACTCCGCCCACAACTGAACCTCAAACAGACTCGCAAAAGTGGGAGATGCAGGAGGCCTTTTAAGAGACGCCCAGTGGGTGTGAACAGACTTTGATTGACAGCACCAAAATATGAACAGTGAGCTTGGTAAATGTGAGTTTTGTGTCGGAGCCGTCCTGGTCCTGATGTGAGATTTGCAGCAGAGGAAGCTGTACAGCAACAGAACCAAGTCTTTGCTTACTTACACGTAAAGATTTATTTATATTTGCTTTGCAAATCATACGTATGAAACCTTTGCTTTAGGCCGACATAAGCACATGAGCCTGTTATGTGAGTATTTTCTAAAAATGAAAATCGTAAATAAAAAACACAGGCACGAGTTTTGAACTAGTGGAGGCTCAACGACCACTCACTCAACAAACTGAGCCACATGAGGCTGATGTCATTACACAGCGAGTGATCTCTTTTCAACTCTCCACAGCAGCGATGTCAGAGGGAGGAGTTTAGATAAACCATCTGGGCGGCTCGTCTGCCTCGTCAACTCACTGTGACGTCAGAGGGAACTGAAATGCACTGACAGAGTTTGTCCATTGTGGCAGTACAGCCGCCGTTTTACACACATAACTGCAAAATGAACGAGTTTGCACAAAATGTCCAAAAAAGGCCTGGAAACAGTAGATAATTCAATTTTGACCCCAATATACACCAGTCTGACAGTGAAAAAAAGTGGATTCTGAGTTAGTTTCTCTTTAAAGAATCGAGCTGCGGCCTCAGTCTGTATCAGAGCGGCTCCTGCAGGTTTGTCAGAATAAGTGTTACTCTGTATAATTCAAATGTTAGATAACCTTGGCTATGAACAAGGTTTCAAAAGTGTACAAAAGTCTTCAATTACAAAGCTTGACTTTAAGGCCCTACTAAGTTTTATAAAGTGTATTCAGGCCTGAAAAGTGCAAAAGTCCGCTTGTGTGATTCAATTCGATCCAGAATTTTTTTCAGTTGGTTCGGTTCGTAAGTCCGGACGCACAGCAGGTTTTTACTTTGTATGTTTTGTGGTTTTAAAAAGTCTTACATTTGTCTTTCGATCCCTGTAAGAAGCATGTGTCTGTGCTTGTGTTCTTATATCACAATAAATATGAACAAAACAGTAAAATATATAGCATCCTTTTTTCTTTTCTTCTCTGTCTCCCTTTTCCCTGCTCCGCTTGTTCTGTCCCCCTTGGAGTGTCTGTCTCTGACCCGCTGGTGCCTACTTTGTGCGGCGGGCTTGCCAGGCCTCGGGTTGCAGCCGTACTCACAGGAGGTGAAATCTCTACTTAATTAAGAGAATGATGAGCAGAGCCTCTGGCCTATTGGTGCTCTGTAGCCTGGCAATTTTAATGCACTTAGACACAAACACAACCCCTCTTATCACAAACTAAGACTAGGAAAAGGTGTGCAGAATCTGTTGGGAAGTTTCCACTTCTGATAGACTCGACCCACTTCTTTTAATGCATTACACGTAGAATAGGGGTACTTTCAAAGCCCCACCATTAGGGACTGCTACGGCTACAGGAGCAGGAATTATCATCTGTTTGGTGATTTTTTATATGTTTTTATTTGGCGATTTATTTTGGCTCCTGCTGGGTCTGGCTGGGACCTGGGACCTGTGGGCTGCCGTACGCTGGGGTTTCTGGTGGTTTGGGGGTCGGATGGTCTGGGGGGCGGATGGGGCGTGGCCGGGGGTGGGGGGGCTGAGGGGAGGAAGAGCAAGGAAAGAAACTTTTTTATCTATTTTAACTATTATTCATATTTCTATTTTACAATTTTATACGTGAGTAAAATTTTATTACCTTGTTTTATCATGTTTTCCTCCTTTTATTCTGTGTTCTTGCTTAGCTTTCCTACTTTTATCTTATCTTTTTCTGTATCTTCTTTATCTAGTGACTATTTTTAATCTTGTTGTTCCTGTCTCACTCCCCTTTGGGAGTGTGTTCTAGACGTTCCAGTGGCGAGGCCCCCACACCGGTTTGCCAGGACCTGGTCCTCCCGCACGGACTCCTGCACTTTTGGCATCCTGTGAAGTCCTTCGAGATGACGGATCGTCGTGATTTTGGGCTATATAAAAATAAATTGAATTGAATTGAATGTGTTACAGAAAAGTGCTGGCAGTGGAGAGTTTGTTTCAACAAAGACCTGGTCCGGCCTGGATTCGAATATGGCCCAGCTTTAGGACCTGTACTAAAGAATAAGAACATGTATTTTCCACGACTCGTTTCTTTAATCCAGCAGCAGGACAAAGACGCTCCATGTCTCGTCGGTCTCCAGCAGCAGCAGGACAAAGACGCTCCATGTCTCGTGTCTCCAGCAGCAGCAGGACAAGACGCTATGTCTAGTGTCTCCAGCAGCAGGACAAAGACGCTCCATGTCTCGTGTCTCAGCAGCAGCAGGACAAAGACGCTCCATGTCTCGTGTCTCCAGCAGCAGCAGGACAAGCAGACGCTCCATGTCTCTGTGTCTCCAGCAGCAGCAGGACAAGCAGACGCTCCATGTCAGGTCTCCAGCAGCAGGACAAAAGACGCCCATGTCTGTGTCTCCAGCAGCAGGACAAAGACGCTCCATGTCTCGTGTCTCTAGCAGCAGCAGGACAAAGACGCTCCATGTCTCGTGTCTCCAGCAGCAGCAGGACAAAGACGCTCCATGTCTCGTGTCTCCAGCAGCAGCAGCAAGACGCTCCATGTCTCGTGTCTCCAGCAGCAGCAGACAAAGCGGCGCAGCCAGGACAAAGAGCTCCATGTCTCGTGTCTCCCAGCAGCAGGACCAAAGAGCGCTCCATGTCTCGTGTCTCCAGCAGCAGGACAAAGACGCTCCATGTCTCGTGTCTCCCAGCAGGCCAGGACAAAAAGACGCTCCATGTCTCGTGTCTCCAGCAGCAGCAGGGACGAACAGACGCCTCCATGTCTCGTGTCTCCAGCAGGACAAAGACGCTCCATGTCTCGTGTCTCCAGCAGCGCAGACGACCTCCATGTCTCGTGTCTCCAGCAGCAGGACAAAGACGCTCCATGTCTCGTGTCTCCAGCAGCAGCAGGACATGTCTCGTCTCCAAGCAGTCACAGCACAGTCTCTTGTCTTCGTGATCTTCAGTGGAGGTTTTAAAAATAGTCAGACGTGTCAGTTCAAAGGAGACGAGAGTTTAGTGTTTTAATATTTGTATGTAAATGTGTTTATCTGACGTTTTCCCCGAGGAGCCGCCGTGACAGCGCCGTGGCAGCTGACTGTCATTCTGATCAAAGATAAAACCGAAACCTGGCTCTGGAGACGGCAGATCTGTGTGAGACCAGACCAGGACCGGGACCAGGATCAGAACAAGACCAGAGAAAGACCAGGACTAGAGCAGGATCAGAGGAGCTTCAGTGACAGCGCCGTGGCAGCTGACTGTCATTCACAACGCTCCAGATCAAAGATAAACCTGAAATCTGACTCTGGAGACGGAAGATCTGTGTGAGACCAGACCAGGACTAGGACTAGAGCGAGACCAGGACCAGGATGAGGACCAGACCGAGCCAGAACAAGACCAGGATCAGAGCAGGACCAGGTTTGTGATTCAGAAGATTTTAGATCAAAGATGAAAGATTAACAACAACAAAACCTAAACCTGACTCTGGAGACTTCAGATCTGTAACCAGACCAGGACTGAGACCAGGACTAGACCAGAGCAAGACCAGAACAAGACCAGAACCAGGACTAGGACCAGAGGAGCTTCAGTGACAGCGCCGTGGCAGCTGACGGTCATCCAGATCAAAGATAACAGCGATGTCTGACTCTGGAGATTTCAGATGCGTGTTGAGAGCAGACCAGACCAAGACCAGGACCAGGGTGAGGACCAGACCAGGACCAGACCCGAGCCAGAACCAGACCAGGATCAGAGCAGAACGAGACCAGTACCAGGTTTGTGATCAGAAGATTTTAGATCAAAGATTAACAAATACAAAACCTAAACCTGACTCTGGAGACATCAGATCTGTAACCAGACCAGGACTAAGACCAGGACCAGGACTAGGACCAGGACTAAGACCAGCTCAGCAGACACCTGGAGCCTCAACCTCCGACCACCTCCAAGCTTTTCCTTAATATGAAACCGGAGTGCCCGGAGGAAACTCACCCAGACACAGGAGGAACATGTAAACTCCACACACAGAGTCCCGGGCCGGAGCGGGAATCGAACCCACGACCTTCTTACTGTGAGGCCAGAGCGCTAACCACTCTGCCACCGAGCCGCCAAAACCTGGACCAAACCAGACTTAAACCCGTCGTGGTTCATCCTGTCGAACCAATCCCACTGCTCCTCTCTGCTCTCACCCCCTCCTCTCACCTCCTCCTCACACACACTTTCAGACTCACACCACACACTTCAGACTCACACACACACACTTTCAGGCCTGGCGCGGAGCCTGCGGCGCTGTGTTTAATCGGTCTCGTCGCGCAGCAGGGGGCGGAGCTATTTAAAGCCGGCGCGCTGCTCTTTTCCTCAAACTCTGAACCGCCGCCGAGAGAGTCAGAGCAAATATTTGGTTTGGTTCTCTCTCTCTCCTCTTTCTCTCTCATCCCTCCTCTTTGTTTCTCCTCTCTTTCTCTCGCCCTCTCTTTTCTCTCTCTCCCTCTCTCTTTGTCCCACCCTCTCTCCTCTCTCTTTTCTCTTTCTTCTCTCTCTTCCTCTCTCTCTCCTCTCCCTCCCTCTCTCTCTTCTCTCTCTCTCCCCCTCTCTTTTCTCTCTCTCCCCCCTCCTCTCTCTCTCCTCTCTCTCTCCCTCCTCCCCCCTCTCTTCCTCCTCCCTCTCTCTTCCTCTCTCTCTCTCTCTCCTCCTCTCTCTCCCTCCCTCTCTCTCTTCTCTCGCTCTCTCTTTCTTCTCTCTCTCTCCTTCCTCTCTCCTCCCTCCCCTCTCTCTCCCCCTCACTCTCTCTCTCCTCTCTCTCTTCTCTCTCTCCCCTCTCTTTTCTCTCTCCCCCCCCCTCTCTCTCTCTCCCTCCTCCCCCTCTCTCTCTCTCTCTTCCTCCTCCCTCTCTCTCCCTCTCTCTCTCTCTCCTCTCTCTCTCCCCTCCCACTCTCTCCTCTCTCTCTCTCTCCTCTCTCTCTCCTCCCTCCCTCTCTTCCCTCCCTCTCTCTCCTCCCTCCCCTCTCTCTCCCCTCACTCTCTCTCTCCTCTCTCTCCCCCTCTCTTTTCTCCCCCCTCCTCTCTCTCTCTCCCTCCTCCCCTCTCTCTCTCTTCCTCCTCCTCTCTCTTCCTCTCTCTCTCATCTCTCTCTCCCCTCCCCCCTCTCTCTCTCTCTCCCCCTCCCTCCTCCCTCCCTCTCCTCTCCCCCCTCCCTCTCTCTCTCCCTCCCTCTCTCTCTGTCTCTTCTCTCTCCTCTCTCTCCCCTCTCTCCTCTCCCTCTCTCCCCTCCCCCCCTCTCCTCTCTCTCCTCTCTCTCTCCTCTCTCTCTCCACTCTCTTCTCCCTCTCTCTCTCTCTCCTCTCTCTCTCCACTCTCTTCTCCCTCTCTCTCTCTCTCCTCTCCTCTCCCTCCTCTCTCTCTCTCTCCCTCCTCTCTCTCTCTCTCTCTCTCTCTCTCTCTCAGTGTAAATATTTGGTCTGGATCCCAAACACAGACGTCCCGCTGAGTTCTGTCTTTGTCCCGGGTTGAAACGCTTCCACAGGATTTGTCTCGCTCACGTTAAACACATTAAACACATTAAACACTACAGCCTGCGCAGCCGCCCTGTCACCAGCAGGTTTCAGGTCTGATTCCCTGTCACCAGAGGGTCACGGTCTTTTTTTTATTATTATTATTTCTTTAACTGACAGGGACGTGGTTGAAAAATGGATCATGTGTGTGAGTCTGTCTGGTATTCTCTCTCCTCTTTTTCTTTCTCTCTTAATTCTGTCTCTCTTCTTTCTCTCTCTTTCCCTTTTTCCTCTCTCTCTCTTCCCCTTTCCTCTTCTCTTCTTTCTCTCTCTCCTCTTTTTTTACTCTCTCTCTCCTTCTCTCTTTTCTCCCCCGTTCCTCTTTCTTTACTCTTTCTTTCTTTCTCTTTTCTCCCCTTTCCTCTTTTTTTACTCTCTCTCTTTCCTCTTCTTTCTCTCTCTCCTCTTCCTCTCTTTCCTCTTCTTTCTCTCTCTCCTCTTCTTTACTCTCTCTCTTTCCTCTATCTTCTTTTCTCTCTCTCTCCTCTCTTTTCTCCCCTTTCCTCTTTCTTACTCTCTCTCTTTCCTCTTTCTTTCTCTCTCTTTTCTCCCACTTTCCTCTTATTTACTCTCTCTCTTTCTTTTCTCTCTCTCTCTCTCTCCTTCTTTCTCTCTCTCTTCTCTCTCTCCCTTACCAGCAGGTTGTGGGTTTGAGTCCCTGTTACCAGAGGCTTGTGGCTCTTTTACCCTGTAACCAGAGGGTTTTAGGTTTGAGTCCTGACCTTTATCCGCTGGACTCTTCAGGTCTCTCTCTCTTTCTCTCTCAGTTACCCTGTTACCAGCAGGTCTGAGGTTTTGTGAGGGTTGTGGGTTTGATTCCCTGTAACCAGCAGTTTGTGGGTTTGATTCCCTGTAACCAGAGGGTTGTGGGTTTGAGTCCTGACCTTTATCCACTGGACTCTTCGCTCAGGTCTTGTCGCCGGTCGATCCATCGGCCGAACATTCCTCCGGTCTGAAGCTCGAACGGCGGCTGACGGAACCTGAGCCAAAACAGAAGAAACACAACAGTTTAAACGTGTTCTGGAGCGCCCCCTACAGCCAACAGCAGGTATCAGAGAGCGCCCCCCTACAGCCAACAGCAGGTATCAGAGAGCGCCCCCTACAGCCAACAGCAGGTATCAGAGAGCGCCCCCTACAGCCAACAGCAGGTATCAGAGAGCCCCCTACAGCCAACAGCAGGTATCAGAGAGCGCCCCTACAGCCAACAGCAGGTATCAGAGAGCGCCCCCTACAGCCAACAGCATGTTTCAGAGAGCGCCCCCTACAGCCAACAGCAGGTATCAGAGAGCGCCCCCTACAGCCAACAGCAGGTATCAGAGAGCGCCCCCTACAGCCAACAGCAGGTTAAAGAAAGTGTAATGTGGTTTGTGCCTGAACTTTCTCCTCTAAACACTGACTATACCTCCCTCTCTCTCGCTTTATCTCTCTCTCTCTTCCTGCCTACCACCTTTCTCTCCCTTTCCTCTCTCTCCTTGTCTCTCTCTCCCTCCACAAGTCTTTCAGCACCCTTTTTCTCTCCTCCTCCTCTCTGTCTTTCTCCTCTCCTCCTCTTTTTTTCCTTCCTCCATCTCTTCTCTCTCCTCTTTCTTTCTCCTTCTCTCTTTCTTCACCCCCCTGCTCCCCCCTCTCTCTCTCCTCCTCCCTCTCTCCCTCCACAAGTCTCTAAATCCCCCCTTTTTCTCTTTCCTACTACCTCCTTCTCTCTTTCTGTCTCATCTCTCCTCCCTCTCTCTCTCCGTTCTCTCTCTTTCCCTCTCATGCCTTTCTCTCTCACTCCTCTCTCTACTCCCCCTCCCTCTCTCCCTTCTCCCACCTTCTCTCCTCTCCCTCTCTTTCCTCCTCCCTTTCTCTCTCCCTCTCCGTTCTCTCTCTCTTTCCCTCTCTTGCCTTTCTTTCTCTCTTCTCCCTCCCCCCTCTCTCTCTGTTCCTCTCTACTCCCTTTCTCTTTCTCCTCTCCCTCTCTCTTTTCCTCCTCCCTCTCCCTCCTTCTCCTCTCTCTCTCCTCCTCTTTCTCTTCTCTCTCTCCCCATTCTCTCTCTTTCCCTCTCTTGCCTTTCTTTCTCTCCTCCCTCTCCCTCTCTCTTTTCCTCCTCCACAGTTGCAGTTATAATTTGTGTTTTTCTCTCTTCTCCCTCCCTCTCCTCTCTTCCCCCTCCCTCTCTCTCTTTCCCCCCTCCCTCCCTCTCCCTCTCTCTTTTCCTCCTCCACAGTTGCAGTTATAATTTGTGTTTTTCTCTCGCAGCTGTCAGTCACTCTCTGGTCTAAATCATAATTTAAGTCGTTTTCGTAACGAGCCGGTGAGAGGTGCTTAAATCAGGCCGAGGCTGATGAAAACCACACAAACGACTCTTAATTAAAACACTCCAATCAGACGTGTCATTACCACATCACAGTCGAGTTCTGGGGTTTGAGGGGAAAGTGAAAGTGAAACCAGACTCTTCACACATGAGCAGCAGCAGCAGCTTTGTCTCTCTGCTCCGGTGAGAACGCTCCGTGTTTGTCTCTTCTACACTTTCACTCTGCTTCCTTCCTTGATTCCTCTCTTCGTTTCCTCTCCTCCTCATTTCATTTCCTTGTGTCTTTCCTTCAGAGCTGTGGGGCTGGACTAAAGACTAACACCAGGACACTCTGTCGCTCACAGGATTTTGAACCGACCGAAGTCCAAAAGGATTTTTTAAATGGAGAACAAGGCTTTTGTTACTTTTATATGTGCCTCTTTTTCATTACAGAGAGGAAACAGGCAAGGTTGTGCCCTTTCGCCACTTTTATTCGCTTTGGCAATTGAACCCCTGGCAGAGAGTATAAGCACCGATCCAATGACACATGGTTATAATACCACAAAAAATACGATTTCACTGTATGCTGATGACATTCTCCTATATATTACTAACAAAGCATCCCAAATTTACTGTCCCTTATAAACTACTTTTTCAGGGTATAGAATCAATTGGAACAAAAGTAAAATTATGCTCATAAATAAACAAAAAAACACATATCTTTTTGAAAACTTTTCCTTTAAGTTGTCAATCGAAAAAATTTAATATTAGGGGTTATAATCACAAGGAATTACTCCTTACTTTTATATTTGCTACAATCAGTTAGACTCACTAAAAAACTTCACCTGAAGTGGTCCTGACTCACCTGAAGTGTTCCTGACTCACCTGAAGTGGTCCTGACTCACCTGAAGTGTTCCTGACTCACCTGAAGTGGTCCTGACTCACCTGAAGTGTTCCTGACTCACCTGAAGTGTTCCTGACTCACTCCTGACTCACCTGAAGTGTTCCTGACTCACCTGAAGTGGTCCTGACTCACCTGAAGTGGTCCTGACTCACCTGAAGTGTTCCTGACTCACCTGAAGTGGTCCTGACTCACCTGAAGTGGTCCTGAAGTGGTCCTGACTCACCTGAAGTGTTCCTGACTCACCTGAAGTGTTCCTGACTCACTCCTGACTCACCTGAAGTGTTCCTGACTCACCTGAAGTGGTCCTGACTCACCTGAAGTGGTCCTGACTCACCTGAAGTGTTCCTGAC
Source organism: Mugilogobius chulae (assembly GCA_038363315.1). Classification (NCBI taxonomy): domain Eukaryota; kingdom Metazoa; phylum Chordata; class Actinopteri; order Gobiiformes; family Gobiidae; genus Mugilogobius; species Mugilogobius chulae. The sequence goes on from JBBPFD010000030.1 coordinate 286,106, forward strand.
TCACCTGAAGTGGTCCTGACTCACCTGAAGTGTTCCTGACTCACCTGAAGTGTTCCTGACTCACCTGAAGTGGTCCTGACTCACCTGAAGTGTTCCTGACTCACCTGAAGTGGTCTGACTCACCTGAAGTGTTCCTGACTCACCTGAAGTGGTCCTGACTCACCTGAAGTGTTCCTGACTCACCTGAAGTGTCCTGACTCACCTGAAGTGGTCCTGACTCACCTGAAGTGTTCCTGACTCACCTGAAGTGATCCTGACTCACCTGAAGTGTTCCTGACTCACCTGAGTGTTCCTGACTCACCTGGAGTGTTCGACTCACCTGAAGTGGTCCTGACTCACCTGAAGTGTCCTGACTCACCTGAAGTGGTCCTGACTCACCTGAAGTGTTCTGACTCACCTGAAGTGGTCCTGACTCACCTGAAGTGTTCCTGACTCACCTGAAGTGGTCTGACTCACCTGAAGGCTGATCCTGAAGTGTCTGACTCACCTGAAGTGTTCCTGACTCACCTGAAGTGGTCTGTACCTGGTGTTCACCACTGAATGTCCTGACTCACCTGAAGTTTCCCTGACTTCACCATGATTCGAAGTCGTCCGACTCACCTGAAGTGGTTCCTGACTCACCTGAAGTGGTTCTGACTCACCTGAAGTGGTTCTGACTCACCGAGTGTTCCTGACTCACCTGAAGTGGTTCTGACTCACCTGAAGTGGTTCTGACTCACCTGAAGTGTTCCTGACTCACCTGAAGTGTTCCTGACTCACCTGAAGTGTCCTGATCACCTGAAGTGGTTCCTGACTCACCTGAAGTGTTCCTGACTCACCTGAAGTGTTCCTGACTCACCTGAAGTGTCCTGACTCACCTGAAGTGGTTCTGACTCACCTGAAGTGTTCTGACTCACCTGAATTCTCACCTGAAGTGGTTCTGACTCACCTGAAGTGTTCCTGACTCACCTGAAGTGTTTCCTGACTCACCTGAAGTGTTCCTGACTCACCTGAAGTGGTCCTGACTCACCTGAAGTGTTCCGACCTGACTCACCTGAATGGTCTGACTCACCTGAAGTGTTCCTGACTCACCTGAAGTGTCCGTGGACTCACCTGAAGTGTTCCTGAAGCGTCGGGACTCACCTGAAGTGGTCGTGCTGCGGCGAGCTCAGGGCTTTGTTGAACCAGCTTAGCTCCGCCTCCTGCGCTCTCCCGTTGGTCAGGTCGTGGCAGCGCGGGCCAATCAGCTCAGAGCCTGGCAGAACACTTCCTGCTTTCCCGTTGAACCAGCGCTGACTCAGGTCGTCTGCGAAGGACCAGCGCGACGACACCAAGTCCTCTGGAACTAAGACGACACGAACAAACAAATAAATATAATCCACAAACGCCTCCAGAAATAAGAAAGACAAATAATATAAAGGAACTGAGACCACACACAGTAGTGATGCAGGGGTCCATTTTTTTTTCTCCTGACTCGGTTTAAATTCAGACTCGACCCAAACTTGAAACCTGCTCACATTAAAACTACATAAAACTGTTGGTTTGCTGCAGCTCCAGAGCTAAAACAGAAGTCTCTTTAATCACAGCCATTCCAGGTACATTTTCTGCTTAAAAGGATAGTTTTTGACATGAATCTGTCTGACATCCCCATCACCAGAGTCGTACATCCACACTGACTTACCCCCGACAGCGTCCAGTGAGCCCAGTTCCTGTCCACTTTAGGTCCAGACGACAGTAGTCCGGCAAGTTTACTGGGGTCATGGAAATCAAGACTTTTTCTTCTCAAAACAATATGTGTTCAAAAGAGTGATATATGTGCAGAAAAACTTTGTAATTGCTTTCTCTCCCTTCATATCACTGCTGCCAGCTGACAGCGCATGTTTCACTTTGTTTACCACCAGTAAAAGTTAGACAACATGTCTGACTACGACAGCAACGACAAAAACACTGACTTCAGCACACAACCAAGAGGATATCTTTATGAACCCAAATATACTGAACGGGCAGAGGATGGACAGCGAAGTGGAACAACCCTAGAGTACAGGAACAGCAGCACTGTTCAACACATGTTCACACAGTCTTTGTCGCGGATGTGCGCACTCCAAACTCGAAGCTTTTTTATCTTTGCCAGTTTGTTGTTCACATTGAAACCTCAGAGCAACGTCCGTCACGGGAAAACTTTGAAATGTGTGCGGAGATTCAGCCACACTCAAGTTAGCTTGTTCACGTCGCCAAACAACTGGACAGTGATGCGCGGCTGTCAGCTGGCGGCAGCGCGCAGTGATATGAAGGGAGAGAAAATAGTGCCAAGAGATTACGACGTCTGACTTTTTCGTGGACAACGGTTTTGTCTGCACATATATCACTCTTTTGAACACATTGTTTTGGAAAGAAAAAGTCTTTTTCCATGACCCCAACAAACTTGCCGGACTACTTCAGTCTGGACCTAAAGTGGACAGTAACTCGGCTCACTGGACACTGTCAGGGGTAAGACACTGGTGATGGGGATGCCGTACCGAGTCATGTCAAAAATCCCCAACCATCCCTTTAAAGCTGCATTCTGTAAAGGCAAAAGTCAACTTCCCATTTCAATGCAAATCATTCTTATTGGGGATAAATAGGAGGAGCTGTATTTTTCCACATTTAGGCATAAAACCTTTGTGTTTTCAATGGAAACAAACAGAGACAGAGAGAGCGTCCAGACTGACCTCTGCCGAGTGGGAACCCCAGCGGTCCTGCTGCGTGCTTCAGTCCGTTGTGCTTCTCTGGGCTTAGGCGCAGAGTCCCGTTGCGTTGGTTCTCCGGGTTCAGGCGCAAGTTCCCGTTGCGTTGGTTCTCCGGGTTCAGGTGGAGGTTCCCGTTGCGTTGGATCTCCGCGCTCAAGTGCAGGTTCCCGTTGCGTTGGTTCTCCGTGCCAGGTGCAGAGTCCCGTTGCGTTGGTTCTCCGTGCCCAGGTGCAGAGCCCCGTTACGTTGGTTCTCCAGGTTCAGGTGCAGGTTCCCGTTGCGTTGGTTCTCCGTGCCCAGGTGCAGGTTCCCGTTACGTTGGTTTCCAGGCTCCCGTTGCGTTGGTTTTCCGGGCTCAGGTGGAGGCTCCCGTTGCGTTGGTTCTCTGTGCCCAGGTGGAGGACCCCGTTGCGTTGGTTCTCCGTACCCAGGTGCAGGCTCCCGTTGCGTTGGTTTTCCGGGCTCAGGTGCAGGTTCCCGTTGCGTTTGGTCCCCATGGAGTTGAGCAGCGCCTGTTCCAGATTGTCCCGCAGAGCTCTCCTCTCGCAGAACCAGCTCTCCACCTCGGGCGCGGACAGACGGGTGGAGGCCGACAGGGACTCCACCTCGCTGTGTGAGGGGAAGCTGTTCCTCAGAAAGTTCTCCTCCAGGACCTTCAGCTGCTCCGAGGTCTTGCCCTTCATCCTCTCCAGCAGCGGGAACTGTGTGAGGACGCTGGCTTTGTGCTGGAAGTCGCTGGGATCCTCCACGTGTCCGTTCTTCTGGAAACCGTTCGACTCTCCGTTCAGCGACTCGTTCGGCGGGAGACCGGGGTTTGCGCGGATGGTTTGGATGATCGCCGGACGTCGGATCTGCGGCGGGATGAGCGGCGCCGAGCTGGTCAACATCCCGTTGGGTAAAGAGATGGGAGCCTTTTCCTGGGGCGATATTAAGAAAAATTAATATCACCGATTTTTTTTACATGTTTTGATTACGATATTATTTCAAAATAACAATCTAGTATGTCTTTAAATGTTTATTTGAAGTTTAATGATCACTCGACTTGGGACATTCTTGGTCGACTCAAGACAAATGCTACACATTTATTATTATAAAAGCAAAACTAGCCTCAGTGTCTCAATGATCTGTCCAAGTAATGACCCAAACAAACAGTAAAAACAGTTAAATGAAATTTCCATGTAAAAAGTTCAGAAGAAGTTTCAAACGTTCGTGATTAACTGACTAAAATATCACCATCTAACCTAATTTAAAGGAAAAGTGATATTTTTTAAAAGCCTTTTTTGTTGCCTTTTTATTACAAACATTCTATTTTGTCAAATCTTCAAGACAACAATCCTGACAAAATCTAAAGTCCGATATGTATTGCACACTCTTACCTTGGCGCCTCTCGGGACGAGGATGGTGCCTTTGAAGGACGGAGCAAAGATGGGCGGAGGTGCGATCATGGGCCGGGTGAGAGATTCCGGAAACACCATGGACGGCATCGACGCCAGCGGCATCTGCTTCAACTTGGCATTGTTCGGAACGCTGGGCATCATTTTGTTCTTCTGCGGCGGCTGCATTAAAGGCACAGTTCGTTTGATTTCGTTGGCTCGCTTGGCGTCAGAGGGTTTTTGCAGCGGCGGGGGCAGAGGGGGCGGAGCCATGAGCCCTTTCTCTCCGTGATTGGGCGCTACAGCCATGACGGGCCTCTTTGCGTCGGGGCCGAACAGCGCGGCGGCGTTCAGGATGCGCTTGAGTCCGTTCCGCGGCGACTCCACGGTGGTGGTGTGGACGGTCGCCTTGGGAACGGGACTGGTGGGCAGGACGGTGAAGGTGTTGTGCGCGGGCGGGATGGAGCCGTTGAACATCTTTTTGCGCGCCTCCTCCACTTCCTCGGGCGACCAGGTGATGCCCTGCTTCAGCCGCTGCGTTGTGAACCACACCCGGATCTGCTCCTCCGGGTGTTTGGACGCCGCCGTCAGCCACGACAGCTCCGCGTGCGTCGGGTACGGGAACTTGTTGAAGGAGGCGATGAGCGTCATGTTGTCGTCCAGCGAGGGGTTGTACTTGTACGTGTTGAGCGGGACGGCGATCTGTGGGACGCAGCTGAAGTTCGGAGGTCTCTGCAGCAGCGGGGACACGTGCGAAGTGTCCCGGAGCATGTTCGACTCCGGGATGATCACCGTCCCGTTAATGCTCAGCGCGCGAATCTGCTCCGACGGCCTGTTCGTGTCGTTCAGCAGACTCTCCGGGCTCGTGACGCCGGTGGAAATGCTCCCGCTCTCCGACGACATCTCCTGCTTTTCCTCCGCAGCCTGCTCTTGTGTTTCCTCCATCGGTTGCTCCGGGTTTTCCTCCACTGTTTGTTTTTCCTCCACAGTTTGATTTTCCTCGACGGTTTGCTCTTGTGTTTCGTCGATGGTTTGCTCCAGCAGCGTCTTCCCGTCCTCGCTCATCTTCCTGTATTTGAAGGTCGTATCTCCGGGATGCGCCTCCTCGTTGTGCTCCGTCAGAGAGTCAAACTTCCTGGTCCTGAAGTCGCACGGGACGCACAGATAGACGGGGTTGAGGATGACGCCGGGGTGACTGGAGTCCACGTGATCCTTAAAGTCTCCCCACGCTCGTCGACGTGAACGGACAGTACTTGCACCGATAGTCTTTTGTTTTAGCGCCGTCCGGAGCCTGGTTTTCCTTCTCTCCTTCGTCATCGTCGCTCTGCATCTGCTCTTCGTTTGGTTCGAGATTCTCCGTGTCTTGATTCTCCATCTCGTGATTCTCAGTTTCTTGATTCTCTGTCTCCAGATTCTCTTGATTGTCTGACTCTTGATTCTCCATCTCCTGATTCTCCGTGTCTTGATTCTCCGTCTGCTGATTCTCTTGATTGTCTGACTCCTGATTCTCCGTGTCTTCATTCTCCGTCTGCTGATTCTTCGTCTCATCCTCCTGATCCTGGACACTTTTCTCTCCAGATTCGGAGCTGTCAGATTGTTCTTTCTCTGTGGAATCTTTGTCGGACTGCGTTTGGAGCTCCATGTCTTCCTCGGCGCTGGGCTCGGGGTTTGCTGGGTTTGCTGTGTCGTCAGAGTTTGCTGGGTTGTCGGAGTTTTCAGTTTTTTCTGGCTTAAATAGCTTTTCTAGCTGTTCTAGCTTTACTAGCTTTACTAGCATTTCAGGCTTTTCTGGCTTCTCGAGCGTCCGGGCCGCGCTCGACCTGGCGGTTCTCCTGCGGCTGGACATGGCGCTGCTGCTGGTTTAAGGTTCGTTTGTGCTGGTGAAGTTGTGTTGGGTTTTTTGGCTTTAGTTTGGCTGGTTTTGGTGACGCTGGTTCAGAAGAGACGACTGATCTCAGGTCAGCTTCCAAACTCAGCGAGAAGCAGCATCACTGAAACACAAGACAGACAAACGCGTCACAAAATCATTTCAATGAACTGTTTCAGTCACAATTATGAACTGAATTTTACAGCAGATTTAATGTTACCAGATATTCATTCATTCATTTTCATTCATTTTCTACCGCTTAATCCCGTTAGGGGTCGCGGGTGACTGGAGCCTATCCCAGTGACTTTGGGCCTTAGGCGGGGAACACCCTGGACAGTGGCCAAATTGCCGCAGGGTTAGACAGACAAACATTCACTCTCTCATTCACTCACTAAGGGACATTTTACAGTGATGCCCAATGAACCTAAACATACATGTTTTTGGAGGAAACCGGAGAAAACCCACGGTGACACGGGGAGAACATGCAAACTCCACCCAGAGAGATCAGGAGATGTTGATATGGTCCGACCCGGGAGTCGAACCCACGACCTCCTTATTGGGAAGCCAGAGCTCTAACCACTCTGCTACCGTGCACCCTGTTACCAGATAGTAAAAAGGATAAATATTTTGAATGTATTTTAATTATATCTATATACATATATATCTTTCAACCAATCGTTTGTAAAAAAGTCTGCAACCTTCAACAGCAAAAGAGCCACATTGGCCCAATTCAAACTAAATCAAAGTTAGTAAGAGCCGCAACTGTATTTAATGATAACAAAAACAAACCATCAAACATTTATTAAGTGTATTTTCACAATGTTTTATAAAGCAAAATATTGCATAAATTGGCAAAAATGTATTTGATAGAGAGACGATGTAATACACCTTTTTTGACCTTTTTTGAGAAAGGTCTATGTTCGCCGTCAATACCTTTAGAAATGATTAAATAACCAGTTAACAAACTAAGCCAGTGCTTCCCAAAGTGGGGGTCGCAGAGCTAAATCTGGGTCACATGTAATTTTGCAACTATGACCCGGTATTTATTCAGTTTTTTGACTGAAAGCAGCATGTCTGAGTGAAATTTGGTCACATAAAGCAAAACATTACTAAAATGAATACATTTTGATCCAATTCTAATGATTTTCCAACTTGAAATTATTACAAATATTTCCTCTCTTTCGGTGTTGGGATTACAAGTTGATTGCAAAGCTTTTTTAGGGGTCCTGTTTTGAAAAGTTTGGGAACCTCTGCACTAAGCAACTGCTAATTTAAAATAAACACGTACTGTAAATAGGATAGAAAAGTAAAGAATGTTCTAGAACTTTTTTTCTAGTCTATTTCCTCATTCTCAATCAAATCTCAAAGAGCCACACTCATGTCTTTAAAGAGCCGCATGTGGCTCTGGAGACTCCTGGTTTAGGATATAAGTGTCAAACTCATTTTCACAAAGGGCCACATCGCCATCATGGTTGTCATAAAAGAGCCGGTGATAACTGTAATAAACCTTATACCGCCGCTCACAGACACAAACAGTGAAACAAGTGTAAAAGCTCTGTTGTCAGTAACTACAAGAGTTTATCTGTGAGAAAACTAAAGTTCTGCTGCTGAATCAACATTTGTGAATGAAACTCCACCTACGACCCTTAAAAGTGACATTCAGTCTGTCAGACCGGTTCAGACCTGATCCAAACAGTTTAGTTGTTTTATTCAAACAAGTTTCCACAGATTTGACAATTTCTGTGCCTGTTGCGCGTGTTTCTAATCCCGTATGTTTTATTTCACTTTATGTTTCAGACCTTTTCTCTGCAGATATAAGGCAGATTTACACAAATGAAGCATCAATGCGAAGCTCCAGTTTCGTAGAATGTCGCTGGATGTGGCAAACGCTTCTTTAAAGCCACGTTCTGCTGCTGTAAACTCTGATATGACACAGACTAGAGCTGTGTCATATATCGAATTTTAGATAATATCGTGAATGTTGTTTGTAAGATATACAAAAATTAAATATCGAGTGTATCGTGTAGTTAAAAACACTACAAAAGAGCAAATTTCTAATAAAGTTAAATGAATTATGCTGTCAACTTTCTAATATTATAGAATACTGATCAGAATTAGTACAATAAGTCATTCAGAACACTTCATAAAACAGCAAAACTATGATATAATCAAAGATTCTTGCACTTGTATTTAAGTGACTATGTGCTTAGAATGAGGAGTATTTTAGGTTTTGATATCATTGGTTTGAACTAAGACTGCTAAAGGAACAAACATAAAACCTTGTTTTACATGAAACAAGAAAAATACACATCGACTTCATTTTATTTTAAAAATATCCTTTTGTTCTTGAAATAAGGGCAGTTTTTTGTTGTGTTATCAAATTTTTATATTAAGAAAATCACAATAAACACCAAGTCAGTCGACCAGTTTTAGGCTCACTGGAACATTTAAGGTTGTCCTTTTTATAATGTCACAAATTTCATGTTGGACTAACAATTTATCGCCCTGATATCGTTATCGAGATATTTGTTTTTGTCAATATCGCCCAGCCCTAACACAGACACACACAGACTCTCTGAAGTGAGGATGGGAGAGGAAAAAAGAAAAGCAGCCGGGACACAAATGTTTAAGTGAGACAAAGAGCTCTGGGTGTTCACAACCGCTGGTCTATTCGAAAGTATTTATTTGAAAAATTCTATCAGACTCAACAATTTCCCGCGGCGCCCCTGGACTCACGTCACGGCACCCCATTTGAGAACCTCTGGCTTAGTCTATGAATAGTGCTTATTTAATCATTTCTAAATGTAACCACATTGTAAAAAATGAATTTCAAGTTAAAGTTGCTTGATTCTAGGATTTAAACCTAATTTCAAGCTTTTTGACTAATTTAATCTGGATTTATTGCAGAGACTCAGATTATTTTCCTAGTTTCAAAGTGTTTCAACAAATTTCAAGACTTCTTATTTTAAACCAAATTCTTTTATAACCAGATAAAAATGTCTTGAAACCAGTGAAATATTCTCATGACATAAGCAAACTGATCTTATCCAGTTAAAACAGAATTTTAAGCAAGTCTAGATTTTTAGTTTATGCAATGCACACTTGAATTTACTTTAACTGTCTAAAGGTGTTTTTTCTAACTTTGATTTGGTTTGAAAAAGACAAATATGGCTCTTTTGCAGTGAAATGTTGCAGAGACAAGACAAGATCTTCTCATTTGTCCGATCAGAAAAAGCTCCGTGTGTTTTAATAAAATCTGCTTTAACTCGTCAGACACGCTCTAAACAAACATCAGTCTGCCGTTTGTTCTCACGTCTCTGACCCGAGTCACAAAAAACACCTCCAACTCCAAACATGACGTCCAATGACAGACGCGGGCTCCGGTAACCGACGGCAACGGCAAACCAGACGCGTTTAAAGACGTGATCAGAGGCGGAGGTCACAAACAGGAACAGTCCCACAAACGAGTATTTTAGGAAATAAACTGTCACAATCTGTCACATCAGCACCACTCGGAAGAATTAACTAAATGTGATCATTCTGTTTCATCCTTCGTCTCTAAACGAGCCAGAGTTTGTCCTGGTTTGTGGAGGTTTTGGACTCGGACTAAAGAAAGACGTTGGACTAATTGGTTTTTCTCTCTGATCGTTTTTCTAAATTAAATGAATCCTAAAAAGTGCCTCTGCTTTTTTTCCTCTGAGCCGCAAACAGTTTTTAGGCCAAAGTCTCCGGAAAGTGACCGAAAGAAAGTGCTCAAGGAGATGAGGAGAAGAGGAAGCAAGGAGACAAGGAGGCGAGAGGAGACGAGAGAGAGGAGACAAGGAGGCAAGGGGAGGGAGAAGGAGAGAGGAGACAAGAGAGGAAACACGGAGGCAAGGAGATGAGGAAGCAAGGAGACGAGGAAACGAGGAGACGTGGAGGCGAGGAAGCAGGAGAGAGGAGACAAGAAAGAGGAGACACAGAGGAGAGAGAGAAGAGTGACCGAGTGCTCAAGAAGACGAGGAAATGAGAGAGGAGATGAGGAAGCAAGGAGGCGAGAGAAAGGAGGCAGGGGGAGGAATGAAGGAGGCGAGGAAACAAGAGAGGAAGCACGGAGGCAAGGAGACGAGGAGAAAAGTAAGAGGAAAGAAGTGACTGACAAGTGCTCAAGGAGACGAGGAAATGAGAGAGGAGACGAGGAAGCAAGGAGGCAAGGAGATGAGGAAGGGAAGGGACAAGAGAGAGGAGATACAGAGGAGAGAAAGAAGAGTGACCAAAAGAAAGTGCTCAAGGAGACGAGGAAACAAGTTGGCAAGCGAGAGGAGACGAGAGAAGAGTGACTGACAAGTGCTCAAGGAGACGAGGAGGTGAGGAAACAAGGAGACGAGGAAGCATGGAAGGGGACAAGAGAAGAGAGAAAGACAAGTGCTCAAGGAGACGAGGAATTTAACTTAATTTAATGTACCTTTATTTAACCAGGGAAGTCCCACTGAGATTCAGAATCTCTTTTGCAGGGGAGCCCTGGGGGAAGGGTCAGGGGAGGCATTAATGGACATGTTTTTAGTTGTAGGAGGAAAGTGCTCAAGGAGACAAGGAAACGAGAGAGAGGAGATGAGGAGACGAGAAAGCAATAGAGAGGAGACAAGGAGGCAGGGGGAGGAAGAAGGAGTGAGGAGACAAGAGAAGAGGAAACAAGGAGATGAGGAAGCAAGGAGACGAGGAGACGAGTAGAAAAGTAAGAGGAAACAAGTGACTGACAAGTGCTCAAGGAAACAAGGAGACAAGGAAACGAGAGAGCGGAGACGAGAAGAGGAAGCAAGGAGGCAGGGGGAGGAAATAAGGAGGCGTGGAAATGATGAAGCATGTAAGGGGACAGGAGAGAGGAGACACAGAGAAGAGAGAGAAGAGTGACCAACAAGTGCTCAAGGAGACGAGGAAGCAAGGAGACAGAGAGAGAGGAGATGAGCGAGAGGAGACAAGGAGGCAAGGAAGCAGGGGAGAGGAGAGAAGAAACAAGTGAAAGACAAGTGCTAAAGGAGATGAGAAGACGATGGAGGAGACAAGGAGGGAAGAGAGAGGAGACAGGAGAGAAAAGAGACCAACAAGTGCTCAAGAGGACGAGGAGATGAGGAAGTAAGGAGACGAGAACAGAGGAAACAAGAAGAAAGGATAAGAGAACAAAGGAGATGAGGAGACAGGAGAAGAGAGACAAGTGCACAAGGGGAGAGGAGATGAGGAGACAAGGAAGCAGCAGAGAGAAGACAAGGAGGTGAGGGGACGAGGAGACAGGAGAGAAAGAGACAAGGAGCTAGGACACAGGAAACAGTGTGAGGTGAAGGAGCTAGGACACAGGAGACAGTGTGAGGTGAAGGAGCTAGGACACAGGAGACAGTGTGAGGTGAAGGAGCTAGGACACAGGAGACAGTGTGAGGTGAAGGAGCTAGGACACAGGAGACAGTGTGAGGTGAAGGAGCTAGGACACAGGAGACAGTGTGAGTGAAGGAGCTAGGACACAGGAGCAAGGACACAAGATCTAGGACACAGGAGCTAGGAGACAGGAGATAGGACACAGGAGCTAGGACACAGGAGCTAGGACACAAGAGCTAGGACAGAGGAGCTAGGAGACAGGAGCTAGGACACAGGAGCTAGGACACAGGAGATAGGACACAGGAGCTAGGACACAGGAGATAGGACACAGGAGCTAGGACACAGGAGCTAGGACACAGGTGCTAGGACAGAGGAGCTAGGAGACAGTGTGAGGTGAAGGAGCTAGGACAGAGGAGCTAGGTGGTAGGAGCCAGTGTAGGAGGTAGGAGACAGGAGCTAGGACATAGGAGACAGGAGCTAGGAGGTAGGAACTAGGATCCAGTGTGAGGTGTAGGAGCTAGGACATAGGAGCTAGGACACAGGAGCTAGGACGTAGGAGCCAGGGTGAGGTGAAGGATCTAGGATAGAGGAGCTAGGACATAGGAGGTAGGAACTAGGAGGTAGGAGCTAGGAGCCAGTGTGAGGTGAAGGAGCTAGGACACAGGAGCTAGGACGTAGGAGCTAGGACAGAGGAGGTAGGAGCTAGGAGCCAGTGTGAGGTGAAGGATCTAGGACAGAGGATCTAGGACAGAGGAACTAGGAGCTAGGAGCCAGTGTGAGGTGAAGGATCTAGGACAGAGGAGGTAGGAGCTAGGAGCCAGTGTGAGGTGAAGGATCTAGGACAGAGGAACTAGGAGCTAGGAGCCAGTGTGAGGTGAAGGATCTAGGACAGAGGAGGTTAGGACACAGGTGCTAGGACAGAGGAGCTAGGACACAGGTGCTAGGACACAGGAGCTAGGACACAGGTGCTAGGACACAGGAGCTAGGAGCCAGTGTGAGGTGAAGGATCTAGGACAGAGGAGCTAGGATCCAGTGTGAGGAGAATCCGAAGCGTCTCATTTAAAGTCAGAAGAACCAATTAAAATCTCACAGAAACAGAAAAGTCTCACGTTTCTTCTTTTTGTGATTGGTCCGAGATTAAAACCACAGTGTGTCCTGTTGCCGGGGCAGATTCCAGCCTCGCGTTTGACCAAATCAGAGGAAAAAAAACATTCTTTTTCTTCTTTTTCTCCGTTTGTCTGCAGCTGGAGGTGAGACTCTCGTTAATCTCAAACCTCGTCAGGATCATTTCTCATTTTTTACTTTTTCGATTTTCTCTCTGACGAATGTGTGAAGTTAAAACGACAGAAGAAACATTTACTTTTCCTTTCTTACTCTTCTTTTCCCCTCTCTTTCTCTTTGTCTCTCTCTCTTGTTTTTCTCTTTTCACTCTCTTCTCTCTCTCCTTCTTTCCTTGCTCTTCTTTCATTCTCTCTTTCTCTCTCTTGTTTCTCTTCCTTCTCTCTCCTCCTTTCCTCTCTCTTTTGTCTCTCTCCCTTTTCCCTTTTTTTCTCACTCTTTCTTTCTCTCTTTTGTTTTTCTCTCTCTTCACTCTTTCTCCCTCTCTCTCTTTTCCCCTCTTTTCTTTCTCTTTTCCCTTTCTCCTTTTTTCTCTCTCACTTTTCTTTTTCTGTTTTCTTTCTCCTCGTCTCCTTCCCTCGTTTCCTTTCCTCCTCTCCTCCCCTCATCTCCTTCCCTCCTCTCCTCGTCTCCTTCTCTCCTCATCTCCTTCCCTCCTCTTCTCATCTCCTTCCCTCGTTTCCTTCCCTCCTCTCCTCGTTTCCTTCCCTCATCTCCTTCTCTCCTCTCCTCGTCTCTTCCCTCGTTTCCTTCCCTCCTCTCCTCGTCTCCTTCCCTCGTTTCCTTCCCTCATCTCCTTCTCTCCTCTCCTCGTCTCCTTCCCTCCTCTCCTCATCTCCTTCCCTCGTTTCCTTCTCTCCTCATCTCCTTCCCTCTTCTCCTCATCTCCTTTCCTCGGTTCCTTCCCTCATCTCCTCGTCTCCTTCCCTCGTTTTCCTTCCTCCTCTCTTCCCTCGTTTCCTTCTCTCCTCTCCTCGTCTCCTTCCCTCCTCTCCTTCTCTCCTTCTCTCCTCTCCTCATCTCCTCTCCCTCGTCTCCTTCCTCCTCTCCTCGTCTCCTTCCTCCTCCTTCCTCGTCTCCTTCCTCGTTTCCTTCCCTCCTCTCCTCGTCTCCTTCCTCGTTTCCTTCCGCTCTCTGCTCTCGCTCCTCCTCGCATCTCCTTCCTCCTCTCCTGATCTCCTCCTCCCTCCTCCTCCTTCAGGCCTCCTCTCCTCTCTCCTCCCTCTCCCTCCTCTCATCTCCTTGCTTTCGGTTCCTTCCCAGTCTCCTCGTCTCCTTCCCTCGTTTCCTTGCCCTCCTCTCCTCGTTTCCTTCCTCTCCTCTCCTGTCCCTCGGTTCCTTCCTCTCCTCTCCTCGTCTCTCCTCCTCGTCTCGCATCTTCCCTCCCTCTCTCTCGTCTCCTTCCCTCATCTCCTTCCCTCGTCTCGTTCCCTCGTTCCTTCCCTCCTCCTCGTCTCCTTCCTGTCTTGTTTTCTTTCTCTCTCTCTGGTTTCTCTCTTTCTTTCTCCCTCATTTTTTACGTTTTAATCTCAAACCTCGTCAGGATCATTTCTCATTTTTACTTTTTCGTTTTTCTCTCTGACGAACCGTTTCCTCCAGTTGTGTGAAGTTAAAACGACAGAAGAAACATTTACTTTTCTCGGCGACAGATTCAACCTGAAACATGAGATTTAACACTTTAATTGTGTTAAATTAATGTTTGTGTGTTTAACCGACTGTACACTGTAAAAATATATAAAGCAGCTCAACATATGAGTCTGTTATTCTCTCTATTTTTCTTTACCTCTAACCTTTTCTTCTCTTCTTTTCCCTCTTTGTCACTCTTTCTCTTTGTCTCTCTCTCTTGTTTTTCTCTTTTCACTCTCTCCTTCTTTCCTTGCTCTTTCTTTCTCTTCTTGTCCTTTCTCTCATTTCTCTTTTTCTCTCACTCTTCTTTTCTCTTGTTTCTCCTCCTCTCTCCTCCTTTCCTCTCTCTTTTGTCTCTCTCCCTTTTCCCTCTCTTTCTCATATTCTTTCTCTCCCTGTCTCTCTCTTGTTTCTCTTTTCCTCTTCTCTCTGTCTTTTCCCTCTTTCGAACTTTCTCTCTCCCTTTTCACTCTTTTCCTCTCTTTTCTTTCGCTCACTTTTTTATCTCTTCTCATTCCCTTTCTCTGTGTTCTCTCTTTTCTCTCCCTATTCCCGCTTTCTCGCTCTTTCTTTCTGTCTCTTTTCCCTCCGTTTCTTCCTCCTTTTTTCTCTCTTGTTTTTCTCTTTTCTTTCTCCTTTCTTTCTCCTACTTTCTCTCTTGTTTTTCTCTTTTCCTCTCCCTTCCTCTCTCTTTCTCTTTCTCTCTTCCTCTCTTCTCCTTGTCCTCTCGTCCAACTTGG
>JBBPFD010000031.1:0-22500 GCA_038363315.1 Mugilogobius chulae
TGACTTGGACTTGCTCGTTCTCTTTGACTTTAGATATGTCTTCTTTGACTCAGCTTTGTTGCTCTTTGACTTGGACTTGTCTCTCGTTATGACTCAGATCTTGTTCCTTTGACTTGGACTTGTCTCTCTCTGACTTGGCAACCTGTCTCTCCTTGTGCACTTGGAATCTCTCTCTCTTTGACTTGGAACTATGTCCTTCTTGACTTGGACTTCTCTCTCTCCTTGATTGATCCTGTCCTCTCTCTTGACTCAGACTTGTCACTCTCTTTGAACTGAACCTATATTCTCTCTGGTTTGCACTTCTTGACTTGTCTCTCTTTTGACTCTGACTTATCTTCTTTTGACTTCGCGACTTGTCGTCTCTTTGACTTGGACTCTCGACTCTCTTGACTTGCGACTTCTCTCTCTATTCTGACTTGCAGACCTGTGCTCCTCTATGTGACTTGGACTTTGTCTGCCTCTTTGACTTCGGCGAGCTTATACTCTCTCTTGACTTGGACTTGTCTCTTCCTCTGACTTGACGACTTGGTTCTGACTTGGACTTGTCTCTTTGACTTGGACTTTATCTCTCTTCATCAGACTTGTCTCTTTTGACTGACTGTCTCTCTTTGATTGGACTGTCTCTCTTGACTTGGACTTCTCTTCTTGACTTGGACTTGACTTCTCTCTCTTTTGACTTGGACTTCTCTCTCTTTGACATCATAATTGTCTTTTAAAACTTGGAACATGGAATCTAAACAATTCAACAAGACATTCGTTTAGATTTCTTTGCAGGTCAGTGACAAAAACGCAGAATTCTAAAAGGTATTTCCCATAAGAATCTCGTTACACAGAGCCAGATTTAGTCTTGAAGCAGACTAATAAAAGACTTGAGTGGGAGGATGCTCTGGTTTCCTTTGCTCACGTTTGTCGGAGCAGATCCTCCCCAGGTCAGGCTGCCTCTGAGCGGACAGACCTCCCACAGACTCACCCTTCCTCTGGAGCTGAGGAAGAAGACGCAGACTCTTCCTCTGGAGCTCAGGACGAAGACGCATGGGTCAGTCTGAATTCATCATGATTAAAATTAACCTATTCAGATTCAGAATACTTATTGCATTGTCACAAAACGAACAACGATTGAACTGAAAACCGTATTAACATTGCAATTACCACAGGGAGACTCGCTTCAGTTAATTCCTAAACATTACCCATGAAAAACTAAAAAAAATAGAAAAACATATAATATATAAAAAAACAACAAAAGTCACAATAGATAGCATAGTTATACCAAAGACAAGAATAAATGATAACAAAGACCAACAATTATATAGATAAGCCTTCACGATACCATGATAAGTATTTCTGATATAGATATATGGCTGCACAAAAGTACAAAAGAACAACAAAGTAAACAAAATATGAAAATCATAAGAAACAGAAAGAACGGAATAACAAAGAGACGAAAAATAAACCTCAATATAACTAATTCCTACAACATCTATACATACAATATACAACACACAAAACCAGAACATAAAACAGAACAAAAATCCACCAAGAGATAATATTAATAAATTAGAATAAGATAGAGAAAAACACCAAAAATACAAAAGCACTGAAATAAACCAGAACAACAGATAAAACAGAAAATAAAATATAATATATAAATATATAAAGATACATAATAAATAGAAACAAACAAAGAAGAAAGAAAATAAAAACAATAAAAAAAAAATATATACACAATGTCCAATATTAGAAGAGACAAACCATAAATACAAATAATATATATAAAAGATTAAATATAAAAAAGACCATTACCATCACAACATAGACCATACACAGAATACCAAAAAACTCCGAAATAAGACAAGACCCAACCAGAGTACTAATAACGTTAACTATAAAAAAAAAGTAACACAACAAACAGAAGTGAAACATACAAACACAAGCATACAGCCAGACAACAGAATAAGCTCTAACCAGGAAATACCAGAGAACCCACAATAAAGGCAAAAAAAAAAAACAAGCTACAAAAATCAGAATACAGAAATATAAATAAAGATTATAGCTTAATATTAAAAACAGAATAAATATATGATAAAACACAAAAGAACAGACAACGAAGAAAAGAACCAAACAGGAAAGCGCATATATATGAAGATACGTATACAGAAAACAGACAAAACAGAAAAAAAACAAGGAAAAAAAAATAACCAGCAGCAACACAAAAAAAAAAAAAAAAAAGACAGAGCAGATGGAGATGAAAAGTAGAAATACGATAAGATATATTCAATAAAAAAATACAAATATAAACCAATACACACACATACATAAAATACAAAAACAAAAAAAAACAAACCCATCAAAAAACACAGAAAACAAACAAAAAATAAAATATACAAACATAAAAAATAAAAACAAAAAACAATAACAACAAAACATCTAGCCATAAAATAAACACATTACCCAAAAAAATGAACAATCAAATACCAATCGAAATTAGACACACAAGAAAACAAATACCACAAAAGAAAAAAATAAGAAAAAAAAAAAACATGACGCAGAAACAACACAAAAAGAACAGAAACTACAGACCACAAAATCGAAATCAATGATAAGTAAACATGTTGCCCAGCGATCCGCAAATAAATAATTCTCACAACAAAAAAAAAAAAGATATTAGATCTAGAAACCACATCGTGAAGATCGAGAGAGTCATCGCATAAGAAAGAAAAAAAAACAAAGACAGACAGAGAACAATAAAGGAACAAGCAGAAAGAACAATGACAGACAACCAGAGGGCAATATAATGAGAGACACACACAAAAGACAAGACAAAGAAGAATTCAGAAACAGAAAAAAGACAAAGCGGAGTATAAAGGAACTAGAAGACCAGCATGATAAAGAGCCCACAAAAAAGAGGAAATATAATAAATCATACAACAAGACATGCAGAAAAGAATATATTATATGATGAAAGAAACAAGATGTAATAAAATGTTTATCAATGCATTGTAGAACAACCCAACAATAAACCACCAACGAATTTAGGCAGAATGTCATAAGGAACCTTAAAGAGTAAATACTCTGCATGCATAAACAGGAATGAAACATGTTATAAGAATGCAAAATACATTAAAAATATATAAAACAAACATATTTAGTCAAATGTGATTTATTGTGAGTTAACTCAAGACAATCATGCAATTAATCGTGATTCATATTTTTAGTCGCTTGACAGCACTAGTCTGAATGCTAACGCTAACAGGAAGTACTCATGTGTATAGAACATTATATAGGGCGTAGCCTTATTCTGCCCCGCCCACTTTTCTTGGCAGCACACTTCCAGTTTAGCTGCAGTAGAATTCAGTCGCAGATTTTTAAAAAAATGTTGTTGTATCTGTTTGACATTGCCCTTCAAAACAAGCATGTAACAGAGCTAAACAGGAAGTGTGCTGCCAAGAAAAGGGTTAGTGCTAGATAGTCAGGTCCGAAGGGACGGAAGTGAGCTGGTTGCCATGGTAATGAGTTAATTTCTGTTGCTAAACGGGCTTAAAATGTTATATTTTTTATCTTAACCTTTACCCTAACCCTTTCCTAAACTTACCCGTTCTCCTAACTTAACCATTATCCCTACGGACCTGACTATCTAGCATTAACCCAAGAAAAGTGGGCAAGGAAGAATAAGGTGAATAGCAACAAATACAGTCCTGGCAGCCATCTTGTGTAGGGAAAGTCTACTAAAGTCATACAAACTAATGAGAAGCTCAACTTTTAAATGACTTTTTACACTGAACCTTCTCATATTGTACATTTATTTATGCTTTTGTTCATACTTTTAATTTTAGTAGTTAAATTCTTCTTTTATAGTAAATATATATCTATACAACCACCTTAGAAGTGAACTGGGCCTGCAACGTCATGAAAGTCTGTCTAAAGCCCAAGTCCAAGTATCATTTTCACACAAGCTGTTTTTAACTTAATTTAGTCTTTTATTTTCACAAACTCGTAAAGAGAATAAAAACCCGTCGTAAAAGAAACCGACTCTCTCTTCAGCTCAAACTCAAAGGTGACTTTTGAAATGCAGATTCAGACTGGCCTCATTTACATTTCTGACACTTTTCTTCATTATTTCTCTTGTTTTCTTGGATCTGAAGCTCTGGACCCGAAGCCCAGTCCGGGTCTTTGTCCTGGACTCTCTCTCTGTGGGGTCCGGCTCTAGTACTTTGTGTGTATTTTGTGTGTACTTTTTGTGTACTTTTGTGTACTTGTGTGTGCTGGTATGTGCCTCAGACTGAACGAGGGTTTTCAAGTCTTTATTGGACAAGATTAGCTTTTTTTTATAAACTGGTGTCATTCTGAGGAAGTGTAAATATGGGACTAATTATTTCTTCTCTTCTTTCTCCTCTCTCTTTTTCTCTCTCTCTTCCTCTTTTTTATCTCTTTCTTCTCTCTTTGTCTTTCCTCTTTTTTCTTGTCTCTCTTTCTTCATCTCTCCTTCTTTATTCTCTTTCTTCTCTCTCTTTTCTCTCTCTCTCTCTGTCTCTCCCCTCTATCTCTTTATTCTCTCTCTTCTCTCTCTCTCTCTCTTCCTCTCGTTTTCCCTTTCTCTTTCCCTCTTTTTCATGTCTCTCTTTCTTCATCTCTCCTTTCTTCTCTTTTTCCTCTCCCTTCCTCTCTCTTTCTTCTCTCTCTCTCTTTACTCTCTCTCCCTCTCGTTCTTCCCTCTCTCTGTCTTTCTTCTCTTTTCCCCTCCCTTCCTCTCTCTTTCTTCTCTATCTATCTCTCTCTTCTCTCTCTCTGTCTCTCTTTCTTCTCTCTCTCTCTTTCGTCTCCCTCTCTCTATCCCCCTCTCTCTTTCCCCCCCCTCTCTCTCTTCTGTCTATCTCTCCCTCTCCTGCTCTCTCTTGCTCCCTCTCTCTTTCTTCTCTCTCTTTCTCTCTCTCTCTTCTCTCTCTCTCCCTCTTTCTTCTCTCTCTCTCCCTCTTTCTTCTTTCTCTCTCCCCCTCTTTCTTCTCTCTCTCTTTTCTCTCTCTCCCTCTCTCTCCCTCTTTCTTCTCTCTCTCTTTTCTCTCTCTCTCTCTTTCTTCTCTCTCCTCCTTTTTCTCTCTCTCTCTCTCTCTCCTCTCTCTCTCCCTCTTTCTTCTCTCTCTCTTTTCTCTCTCTCTCTCTCTCTTTCTCTCTCTCTCCCCTCTCTCTCCCTCTTTCTTCTCTCTCTCTCTCTCTTTCTTCTCTCTCTCTCTCTCTCTCTCTCTCTTTTCTCTCTCTCTCTCCCTCTCTTTCCCTCTCTCCCTCCCCCTTCTCTCTCTCTCTTGTCTCCCTCCCTCCTCTCTTCTCTCTGTCTCTTTCTCTCTCTCTCTTCCCTCTCCTCTCTCTCTCTCCCTCTTTCTTCTCTCTCTCTTTTCAATCTCAGACGTTCAGACAAACCTTGAACATTAAGCACAATTTTATTCAGAAAAAGACAAGAAAATGTGACGATGAAAAGTTGAGTTTGTGATTTTTCCGTCAAAGAAGAGACTGGGTTTGTCACTTTTACAGCAGCACAGACTCACAGAGGAGATGTCTTTTCTTTTTTTAATATTGATTGATTCAGAGTTTAAGATTTGGTGGGAAAAGCTCAGAAAAGCAGCATCGTTGGCAGGACAAACCAAGAATGACTAAAAGTATGATCCTATTTGTTTAGCTTTAGATTCACAATTATTCAGCTCCATTTAATTTGTTTTACTGAAGTGAGTTTACAGTTGTGAACTTTATAGTGAACAGTCATTTTAATTAGCTGTGATCAATAGTAAAGGCCTCAAAATGGAGGAGCTGGACTTGTGTTTTGTGAGATGCTCTTCTTTTCACTCTGAGCCTCAGAAAACACTCTTCTGAATGTCCCAGTTGTGTGATGTCACAGGTTAGTGATGTGTGTGTCGACTAGTGCTGTAGTTCTTTAGTCGCTCGATGGGGCTTTAGTCGACCAGAATTTGTATTACGCGGGGATCCCACTACATGCATCTGCGCTCTGCTCCGCTCCGCCCCGGTCCACCTCCGAGAGTTGCCGCAGACCCCTCGCCCACTGTCTCCGCTCCAGTTCGCTCCGCAGGGCTGCGTTGCCCCGAGGAGCTCAAGAAGAGCATGCGCCAAAAACACGAGTTTGTGAAATAAAAGTCCTCAATAACTATATCAGGAACACAGACGACTCATGTGTTTTACGTGTTCACAACAGTAAACGTGTTTTCCTCCTCCGCGGAGGGTAAAGAGGCTTTAAACTGTTACGAGCACGAACTCAATAACGTTGTCCTGTTCATGTGTCAGTGACATAGTCTGTAGTGAACAGTCTACTGTGTCCAAATATCAAAGAAACTTTATGTAAAACTACGAACTTTTCATTATCTGATCAAATCAAAGTACGTGCGGAGTGATTTTTACTTTGTAAATCCGGACATAGTTCACTTTCTTTTTCCTGTTTGGTGCGTTTTGATTGGCGGAGATTGACTTGGCCGGACTCGGGCGGAGAAGAAAATAGCCTTGATCCGTATTTTGGTCGTACGGCGACGGAGCGACGGAGCTGAGGCGGAGCCCTGCGCAGCGCACACGGAGGATGTGGAACGGTCTTCATTCATTAAAACTGCTGCGCAGTTGATCCGGCAGTCGGAACGGAGCGGAGCGGAGATGCATGTAGTGGGATAAGCCCGTTAGTCGACCCAGCCCGAGCCCGCGCACGTCGTGTCCGAACCCGACCGGACCCTGAGTCAGTCTCTGTGTGTCTGAGCCCGCCCCGCCCTGAACTGAACTGTGGCATTTTAATGACAGAAAAAGCTTCTTATGATGTCCATGTAAGTGTGTCTCGCCGCTAAAAGCGCTTCCTCCACCGCACATTCTGATTGGGTGAGCGGCCGACCTTATTTGTGCTTAACCAATCACAATCATAAATCGTGGGATAGAACAAGTGTCACACATACTGCTCTTCTTTCAGAAAGAAATTCCTCCATATTTCTGCTAAAACAGAATCAAAAGCAGCAGACAACAGCGGCTGGAAGACCAGATGTTTTATCTCCAGTTTTACCGCGAGATAAACCATGGCTGGCCAGGTTATGTGGGTTTGAGTCGGTCTTGAATTTTAGGCACATTGATTTGATCAAAGTAGATGGAGCTCTAACTGTATTCCTGACATGGGAAACAAAAAAGCCAAAGCGTCACCACCACACAACAAATACTGCGAGGCTCCGTTTTAAGGATCGAAGGGTTGAATTTCATTGACAAATGTTGATTTAGCAGCAGAACTTTAGTTTTCTCACAGATAAACTCTTGTAGTTACTGACAATGGTGCTTTTTCCACTTGTTTCCACCGTTTGTGTCGATGAACGGTGGCTCTTTCTGCAGGTCGAGTGCATCGCCCAGCTCTATCTACCTCTAACTAATGTGCTTTTTGAATCACAGAAGACAATAATAATAGAATATATAATAATAGAAATGATGAAGACGCCCAATTTCCAGAGCAGCAGAGTCTCAGTGTGAGTTTGTGTTGAGACTGTCACAAGATTATTCACTTTATAACACTTTTTGGGGGATTTTTTTCTAATATATGAGCTGCCAAAGTAAAAACCCTCAAGAGCCTGTTTAAGAGATAAAAATAGTCCAAATAAAGCCTCATTTGTATAAAACATCAGCAGCGTTTTGTTCTGGAGCAGAAGAGTGTCTTTGTAAACTCTGAGTGAGACGAATGGATTTGTGTTCAGACGCTGCAGAAGCTGGACTCAAACCAGAATCTTCAGACGGTGTGAGGAATGTCAGAGTTTTTCAGTGACTGGGCTCAGGACCAAAGAGGAAATGCTACACTTCATAATGTTCAACAATATCTGAGCTGCTCTTCAGGAAACACAAGGTCTCACTTTAGTTCAAGAGTCTGTCTCAGGCGGGACTGGGATTCACAACAAACTCAATCTTAAATGACGAAAAGCACACACTGGCTCTCGTTTATCAAAGTTGCGTACGGCTACATTTGGATGTATATGTGGTGTACGACCAAAGCAAAGGACTCATCGGGATTGATCAACATTGACGTGAGCGTAGTGTGCGCAAAACCCTGCGCCAACTCGAGAGGTTGTGTAAAGGTACGCCAATTTTAAACAATCACTAAAATGCACTTGAAAACTACTTTTAACTGCACAAGCTGTCATGCCTTTAATCAGTTTGACATTAGGGAAAGATTGCAGTGGAATCATTCTAAATTAGCATAAACTACAGCCAGTAGAAAATGATTAAATGTTCTTTGTTGACGCTGCACATTTTCACATTGTAAAATGCATTCCAAATTATTACTATGCTTTGAACAAACACATTCCGGATTTATATGCTGCAGGTCACAGCAGAACCAAAAGTAGACTCACCAAAGCGTCACAAAAAGTCCTGACCCAGTTCGGTTCAGTCCTGTTCTGATTTTGCAGCTGTGCTTTGTGCACTAATTCTGGGAAAAGTGACTGTAGAGCATGCAGACTTCGGTCCGGGTCAGTCAGTCAATGATCCGGATGAGTTTGGTTGATGAGAGCGGTGCTATACATGAGCGCTGGTACCACTAGCCTAGAGAGTCTCCTAGCCCCGCAGCGGTCCAGAGTCCAGACGGGTTCGGTTCCGTACGTGGTTCACAAGCGTGCGCCTGTTTCCAATGCCAACCAAAGCGTTCAGTCATTGCACTGATCAATTCTGGGAAATGATGAGCGTGAGCGGTCAGTGGACCAGTCCAGACGGGTTTAAGCTGCTGTCCTCCTGTGCGGTCTTTGTGCCGCTGCGCTGTCCTTTCTAGGCCATCGCTGGTTCCAAAAACACAATGCAGTACGCACAAACAGAAGATCACAGCCCAGTTCGGCAGATCCTGTTCGATTCAGTCCGTCCTCCGCGCGCCTCTTCCTGGTTCGGCTCCAAACCACCTCTCGTCTGAGCCGGCCTGATCCAGGATTTAGCTTGTTATGTCATAAAACAGTTAACTGCAAATATCAAATGCAGCTCTTTTAGTTAAAATTTTGTGTGTGTGTTTTCCAATTAGCCAAAACGGTGTGAATTCTTCTTTCTTATTCATTACATTTTAGCTCTGTGCCGTATTCCGTCCATCTCTGCTGAAGATCTTGTGGGTCAGGCCTCCTCAAACATGAATATTTTAGGGCGTATCGTACAAATGACACTCATTTTTGTTTGCCCCATTAATCAAGATCAGGCCTCGTGTTCACCTAAACTGGGCAGGTACACCCCTCTTCATAAATACCACGAGCCCTCTGGTGTATTCTCAGTGTGCACCCAAAATTTACACCATTGTATACGCAACTTTGATAAATGAGGGCCAATGTCTCCTTTGAGTACAGAACTTGTTTTGGTCTAGGTCTGGTCCAGTTTTTAGTGCTACAGAGATCTGCCTTTGGCTCGTCTGACTCTCGTCCTGTTTTAGTCCTGCTTTAGTCCAGCTTTAGTCCAGCTTTGGTCCTGTTTTAGTCCTGCTTTAGTCCAGCTTTAGTCCAGCTTTGTCCTGTTTTAGTCCTGCTTTAGTCCAGCTTTAGTCCAGCTTTGGTCCTGTTTTAGTCCTGCTTTAGTCCAGCTTTGGTCCTGTTTTAGTCCTGCTTTAGTCTTTAGTCCAGCTTTGTCCAGCTTTGGTCCTGTTTTAGTCCTGCTTTAGTCCAGCTTTAGTCCAGCTTTGGTCCTGTTTTAGTCCTGCTTTAGTCCAGCTTTAGTCCAGCTTTGGTCCTGTTTTAGTCCTGCTTTAGTCCAGCTTTAGTCCAGCTTTGGTCCTGTTTTAGTCCTGCTTTAGTCCAGCTTTGTCCTGTTTTGGTCCTGTTTTAGTCCTGCTTTAGTCCAGCTTTAGTCCAGCTTTGGTCCTGTTTTAGTCCTGCTTTAGTCCAGCTTTAGTCCAGCTTTGGTCCTGTTTTAGTCCTGCTTTAGTCCAGCTTTAGTCCAGCTTTGGTCCTGTTTTAGTCTGCTTTGTCAGCTTTAGTCCGCTTTGGTCCTGTTTTAGTCCTGCTTTAGTCCAGCTTTGGTCCTGTTTTAGTCCTGCTTTACTCCAGCTTTAGTCCAGCTTTGGTCCTGTTTTAGTCCTGCTTTAGTCCAGCTTTGGTCCTGTTTTAATCCTGTTTTAGTCCAGGTTTTAGTCCTGCTTTAAGTAGAGTGAAAGACCCGCCCTTTGGCTCTAGCCTGACGCTGGTCTAGTTTTAGTCCTGCTTAGTTGTGTTGTAATCCTGTTTTAGTCCTGCTTTAGTCCAGGTCTGGTCCAGGTCTTACAGTAGAGTGAAAGACCCGCCCTTTGGCTCTGACGCTGGTCTTGTTTTAGTCTTGCTTTCATTGTGTTGTAGTCCTGTTTTAATCCAGCTTCAGTCCTGCTTTAGTCCTGCTTTAGTCCAGCTCTGGTCCTGCTCTAGTCCAGCTCTAGTCCAGGTTTTAGTCCAGGTCTTACAGTAGAGTAAAAGACCCGCCCTTTGGCTCTAGTCTGACGCTGGTTTACTGTGGACCGGTGCCATGAGCCAGAGAACGTTCAAAGCTCAATCACACTTGGATCTTGTTTCCAATAAAAGTCAAACACACACAGAGGATCCGCCGCCGCCGCCGCCGCCGCGCTGTGAGTATCAGGATCAAACTTTAGCACACTTTTCTCACGCCTTTTAAATCAAAACTCACACACAGAAAGTGCCTAAACAATGCTAAATTAAAGTTGGCTCTCCAGATTTGTATGTTGCTATTTGTTTGTGTAAATGCAGAATGTTATGACAGAAACAGTCTGTGGCGTGTTGAATAAAATAGTAGTATTGTTTTTTCTCATAGCTCTAGACAAAGCTGTGCTCTGATTGGCTGTGCTTGGTTATTTTGAGATTATTTTCAGAGACTTGGTCACTTGTTTCTCACTGAAAATCTGGCAACACTGGTCAGCCTTTGACACTATATTTAGTCGTTCACAGTGATCGTTTTATTTACATCAAAGGAATGACTTGGCCAGTCAACGTTTAGTTCTGATTCTGTTTCATAGCTTGTTAGGATTACAATAGTCTAACCTACTGGAGACAAATGCATGGATAAAGGCCAATTCATACTTCATCAGGCGTGATCTGCTGATTTGGTGATTGGTTTATTTGTCCTGCATTTCAGGCAGAGTCTGTTAATAGAAACATTGAATAATCAACAAAATAACGAGCTACTGACGAGGTCCAAACTCCTCTGCAGCTCGGACAGGACTCGGGTTAAACACATAGACTCGATAGAGAGGGTTTCATCTGTTCTGTACAGTGTGTGTGTGCGTCCAGCGTGTGTGTGTCTGCAGCAGAAAATACAGAGAATCTTCCTTATACGAGTTAACTGAGCTGGGTTAAAGTGCGAATGACAGGTTTTAAAGTTGTTGTTTTTTTTTATTAAGTTTGGTAGATTAATACCTGTTATAATTATAAATGATAGTTTTACGCTAATCAATAACAAGTTTTTTGGGAAAAAAATTGAAAATATGTTGAAAATACCAGGAAGTAGAGCAGAGTTCTAAACTGATGACATCACACTTGGGAGACAAAGACATTTACAATTTTCTCATAAGAAACTGATTTTTATGGCTCTGTAAACACATTAAACAAAAAAGTAAGTTCTACTTTATTTACAGCTCAAGTAAAAAAAAAGTTACATATGTAGAGTTTGGGCACAATTTATTAAATGGTCGCTAGGCAACTACCTAGCGTGATGTCATCATTGATGAACAGGAAGTACATTTTTAATGCTAAAAAATTTCAAAACTGGAATAAAATTTGAATGTTTAGTAAAACCTTAAATATAATGATCTGAACTATGTCTTTATGAAAGGAGTAGTTCAACCTGTCATGGACACTTTAAGGTAGGGTTACACAGCAACCGCGTGGCAGCGCTTGTTAGAGCTCAGGGGGCGGAGTTCAGAGGACTTCAGCTGCAGCGCGTCTGCTTAAGTATGAATAACAGAGCCGAAACCAACTTTGTTCTTGTCTACGACTCGAGCGGTACGAACAAACTTCCTACTTTCTTATGAAGTATGAATAGGCCTTAAGTCTCTCCAAGTCAGGCTTTGGCAAAAAGCTGCTGATCTCATTGACTTAATATAGCTGTTAAAGTTCAAGTCTGAGTCCATTATTCCCCCCGCGTTTCTAACTTGATTTGAAGGTTTCAGAGAGAGAGAGACTGAAGGTGACTGCTGACACTTTCTCTTGTTTCTGTGGGACAAAGATGATAACTTCAGTCTTGTCTGAGTTTAGCTGAAGTAAGTTGTTTGCATCCACTGACAGAGTGAATCCACAGGCCCATATTCACCTGCTGTTAGTGACACATAGATCTGAGTGTCATCTGCATAGTTGTTATAGCTCACATTATGCTGCGTATTAACTGACCTAATGGCAGCATGTAAAGATTGAACAGAAGGGGTCCCAAGATTGACCCCTGGGGAACACCACAGGTCAAGACAGGGAAACGTTTGAATGAGATAAGAAGGTGGAAAGTGAATCAGATGAACAGAAATGACAGATTCAGAGTCTAATTTATGCTTCTAAACAAAGTCAGGCCATAAAATGCTCGATGATGTTTAATTGTAGTTGTTTTTTTGGCGTATTTTTATTAACAGAAGCTAAACTTCAGGTTTCTTCGAAGCAAGTTTACTCACCAGAGTTTAAATTTGTCAAATATTGTCGGTGGTTCATAGCAAAATAAACCACTTTTCAGAATGTTGTTAGATCTGGCAGCTTTGTGCGTGTTGAACTTTCTCTAAGCTGACCCACTTTTTATCAAATATAAACGTTTCCAGCTGTGAGTTTGGAGTTAAATATTAGTCCAGAGTCTAGAACTGTTACGTCCAGACAAACAGACATTTTGTTTTAGGGAAAAGATTTACTAAGTGAAGTTTTACTGTAATCCTTAATCCCAAAACTCTGTCGTCGAGGAGAGAGAAGGGAAGAGGAGAAAGAGAGAGAAAGAGGAGAGAGAGGGGAAGAGGAGAAAGAAGAGAGAGAGAGAGAGAAAGAAAGAGGGGAGGAGAGAGAAGGAGAGAGAGAGAGAAAGAGAAAGGAGAGAGAGCGGAAAGAGAGAGAGAAGGAGAGAGAGGGAGAGAAAGGAGAGAGAGAGAGAAGGGGAGAGAGAAGAGGAGAGAGAGAGGAGAGAGAGAGAAAGGAGAGAGAGAGAGAAAGAAAGAGGGGAGAGAGAGAGAAGAGAGAAAGACGAGAAAGAGAGAGAAGGAGGGAGAGAGAGAGAAGAGGAGAGAGAGAAAGTGGAGAGAGAGAGGGGAGAGAGAAAGGAAAGAGGAGAGAGAGAGAAAGGAGAGAGAGAGGGGAGAGAGAGAAGAGGAGAGAAGGAGAGAGAGAGGAGAGAGGGGGAGGGAAAGAGGAAGAGAAAGAGAGAGAAAGAGGAGAGAGAGAGGAGAGAAGGGAGAGAGAGAGGAGAGAGAGAAAGAGGAGAGACGGGAGGAGAGAAATGGAAAGAGAGAGAGAAAAGAGAGAGAGAGAAAGCGGAGAGAGATTTTACTAAAGTTAAGTTTTACTGTAATCTTAATCCCAAAACTCTGTCGTTGAGGAGAAAGAGAGAAAGAGGAAAACGAGAGAGAAGGAGAGAGAGAGGAAAGAGGAGAAAGAGAGAGAAGGAGAGAGAGAGGGAAAGAGGAGAAAGAGAGAGAAGGAGAGAGAAGGAGAGAGAGAGGGAAAGCAGAGAAAGAGAGAGAAGGAGAGAAAGAGGAAAGAGGAGAAAGAGAGAGGAGAGAGAGAGAAAGAGGAGAGAGAGAGAAGGTAAGAAGGGAGTGAGAGAGAGAGGAGAGAGGGGGAGGGAGAGAAAAAGGAGAGAGAGAGAGAAGGAAAGAGGAGAGAGAAAGAGAGAGAGCGAAGGAGAGAGAGAGAGAGAAGATGAAAGAGAAAGGAGAGGGAGAGGAGAGAAAGGAGAGAGAGAATAGAGAGAGAAAGAAGAAAAAGAGAAAGAAGAGAGAGAAAGAGGAGAGAGAGGGAGAGAGAAGAAAGAGGAGAGAGAGAACTGTACGTCCAGACAAACAGACATTTTGTTTTAGGGAAAATATTTACTAAAATGAAGTTTTACTGTAATCTTAATCCAAAAGCTCTGTCTCAGTGTCAGTCTGGGATTACGCAAGAGGTTACAGTTATAGATTGTTATGGGCAGGTTTTTGAGGAAAGAGACGTGGAGTTCAAATACATGAGTGTTTAAAGGCACAGTGTGTGACTTTTGACCTAAAAATGAGGAGAGAGAAAGTAGAGAGAGAGAGAGAGAGAGAGAGAGAGAGAGAAAGAGAGAGAAGACATAAGACATAATAAGTATAATTATTACTATGCAACCAACACAGACCATTAGATCCGTAATCTGGTTTTTCAAAATTCTATACAATTTCCTGTATTTTGGTGAGTTTTAGATGCAATTATTATTACGTGATGTCATTTTACTGTAGTTAAAAAGACCCCCCATAGAGACCAGATTTAGGGAGCCCCAGCCCCAGACGCCCCTCTTAGCTCCGCCCCTGTAAAACTGTCAGACTCAGGACTGTCCTGTGTGATCAGAGAAAACACTGCTGCACAAACTTTAGTCAGGTTGGTGTCTAAAGTTCTGTTTATGTCACATTCTGGCAAAAGCTTTAAAGATTTCTGTGTTGCACTGTTTAGTGTGATTTGTGCTGCTGTTGTTTTATTTCTCTGTGGATTTTAGACCTCTGTGGATATAAAGCAGATATTTGCACAAATAAGGATCATTGTCAAGCTCCAGTTTCAGACATTATCACTGAATTTGAAACACTTCTCAAAAGAAACAAACTGTCTGTTGAATATAAATGAATTAGTTTTCTTCTATATCAGACAAGTATCGGTAAGAGATGGTTTATTACCTGACTAGTTTCGACGGTTCACTTCCGTCTTCGTCAGAGGCGTCGCACGTCGCCTAGGTGATGTGTCTTATCAGCTGCTGTTCCCAGGCGTGGCCAGCCCAGCGGACCCGTGAGGTCTACCGGGCTGACCACGCCCCTCGCCGCTCGGTGGTCTCTGGAGAAGGCTGCTCCACGTACAGGAGAGTTGGAAAGCTCCCTCGTCTCGATTCAAAGTGCGTGGGCCTCGCTTTCTGATTTCTACTGCTTCTTTGATCCATCGTTTGTATTTGTTGGTTTCTTGATTAATAATCCGTGCATTGTCCCAGTCCATAATGTGGTTATCCCGTTTGCAGTGGTCTGATATTGCCGACTTCAAATTGTCCTGTTGCCTCTGTCGTTGGGCTCTTGTTAAACGCCCTGTTGTTTCTTTCTCGCATTCCTTTTTGTGCTCATTTTTCAGCGTGGTCAGCCCGGTAGACCTCACGGGTCCGCTGGGCTGGCCACGTCTGGGAACAGCAGCTGATAAGACACGTCACCTAGGCGAAGTGCGACGCCTCTGACGAAGACGGAAGTGACCCGTCGAAACTAGTCAGGTAATAAACCATCTCTTACCGATACTTGTCTGATATAGACGCTTTCATAAATATTTTAAGAAGACACGATGAACATCCCTAATAGTGATGCGCGGGTCAACTTTTTTGTGACCCGCCCCGCCCGACCCGATTTAAAATTCAGCCCGACCCAACCAGGCCCGAAAAATGTGCTTAAATTTCAGGACCCGACCCAACCCGAACCCGCACACATTAAAACTGCATAAAACGTTGTTTTTTGCGAGCTGCAGCCTCCGCGGGGTACGTTTGTCTGAAATGAGCACATGCACTTTTTATCTGTACAGAGTAGCTCATCTTCTCGTCACACACGATCTTTGTGAGAGCCGGGTTGTTTACACTTCAGCAGCGGAAGAAAACATGGACGACTTTCATGGACTTATTTTTGGAGATAAAGTGGTTTTCGTAGCGCTCAAAACGATAAGATTATGTCAGCAGCAGGAAGCGACATCTACGGACTTCAGCGGCTGTTTACTGAGCATGTTTTTGGCCGCTGCTCGCAGAACGCAAATGCAGACTGAATTTACTCATGGATTTAGACAATGCATCGGGATTTTAAGCGGAAAGAAACAGAACCACGGACTTTTACCTTGGATTTGAAAAGCCCTGTGATGTGGATACGAACAACTGGATTAATCTTCGTCAGACAGATGTATTTTAAGCTTCACCTGGACAGTGGACCTCGTCAGACTTCTTCGTCAGACATTCACGGTGAGTAAAAAGCTTGTTGGGGAGGGTTATTTAAACGTCAACATGCTCTGGAGTCTGGACGTTTCTCCAATTGAGGATTTGACTCTTTCTGTTTAGTTTACGATGAAGTTCAAGCTGGAGCGTTGTGTAGTTATGTGTTTATGACTGAGTCGATAACCTGGCTGCTCCGTCTCCTCCACAGAACGACGTTCTAGTAGGCTAGTTGAACTCTTGTCCATATCTTTCTTTCTGTTTTATAGCCAGTTGTAGCCTAAATAAACTAAGCTCAGAACGTGTCTTATGTTAAACCGAATTAACGTGGTGACATGAGGCTTATTGGACTGACGTTCACGTCACTTGAAGCCAAAGCATACGAGCGCGTTTGAACATGGGTTTAGACCCGACCCACCCGCACCCGACCCACTTCTTTAAATTGTGCTATCCGACCCGCCCGAACCCGCGGGCTGACCGCGGGTCCCGCGGGTTACGGGTCGACCCGCGCATCACTAATCCCTAACCTGTCTGTTGAATAGCTCTGCTTTGATGCTGCACTGACAGTTGTACACAGCTTATTCCTGTAGAACAGGCATGTCCAAACTGCGGCAGGGGGGCCAAATGTCGCCCTCAGACCATTTTGTTTTGGCCCTCAGACCTCCTCAAGTATTTGTCTAAACAGCATTATTACAGCATTTTATACAGAGTTTGAAAAATCTACCTTTTTTAAAATCTGTGTACTGCAGTGGTTTTAAGCCCAACTCTGTTTTGTAGCTCATTTTAACTCAACATTTTAGTGCATGTCTACTTTTATTTGGTCCAGATTGGCCTTCCATGTAGTCTGTGTTTCGAGCCCGGTCTCACAAGAAAGCGTACATTTACCACGACATTACACAACATGCAAATTATGTATGATTAGCACGAGTCCACAGCTGTTTTGCGTAATTATAGTACGCGTCACATTCTCAGTTCATTTCAACTGTGGTTGTTAAGACGTGTTCTTATTTATGAATATTCACGAAATCCTGATTCTAATCTTAACCTGCCCCAAGCCCCAGATCTAATCTTAAACATTTTAGTAACTTTATGCCTGAACTTACCCGTTTCACCTGAAGAAAACGTCCCCACGTGGCTTCAACCAAAACTCGTCCTATTTTGACGCTGTGAAATCTCGTGTCAGTTTTACTCTTTATGATATCGTGCTAAATGCACGGCGTAACATAAGTAAAAATAGCTGTGAAGTCGTGGTCAAAATACGCTGTTTTTGTGTCGTGGTAAAAGTACGCCATCTAGTGAGACTGTGTTGGTGTTTCAACATGCCCTTGATGAAGAAAGTTTGGACGCCCCGGCTGTAGAAGAAGGGAAAGGAAGAGCGTGTGGAGGTGCAAGTGTTTGTGAATGAACCAAAGAGCCACACTCACACTGGCCAAGAGCCACATGTGGCTCACGAGCCTCGGGTTCACCACCGCTGAACTATGACATCATCAAACTTGGACTTTCAGAACAGTGTTTTATGAGGCTCAGAGGGAAAAGAATTGTATCTCACAAACACAACTCCAGCTGAGTTTGTGATGACAAAGTCGTGTTAGAAGAGGGTTAAAAACTCTAAAAAGTCCATTTTACATCATGTGTGTCTTTTATTTATAAAAACAGATGTAACTCAGCTGGTCTCAGTGCTGTCAGATGTTTGGACTGTAAAAACTCTTCTGCCGCTCATAGTTGTAGATGCGCTCAGCCGTTGTTGACGATGGCTTCTCGGTGTCTTTGATGGAGGTCGCGTTGCCCGGGCGATGACCTCACGAGTCCAGGGCCTAAAACCTGGAGCGACCTCAAAGGCAGGTCTGTGGAGCTTCAGAGCGGTGAACATGTGACACACGACACAATCACATGTTTGATTAAATATGATCAGATCCACAGTCCTCAGGTGGAATCGGGTGTTTGTTTGTTTGTTTGTTTGTCTGTTTGTTTGTTTGTCTGTTTGTCTGTTTGTTTGTCTGTTTGTCTGTCTGATGTAGATGTATTGACCTGGAGCAGGGTTTGTTTCTTTACTGAGTTTATTCGTGGAAACAAAAGTGGAACAAAGGTCAAACTTTTCACATCACATGAAAAAACATGAATGGGATTCCACACTGTAGGAACTTCTTCTCAGACATTTTCACACCTGGAAGTCTAAAGACGCAGGCATCAGGAGCACACACTTGAACCTCTTACCTTTCAGCGATGTCAGCGTTTGTGGTTTGGATGTTTTTATAGTCCTGCTGCTTGAGTTTCTCATGACTCTGTTTTGTTGTGTGATACTTTTGTTAACCCCATGTGAGCTCATCCGTGAGCGGATCACTCCAACACAGCAGCAGCTGAGAGCAGAGCCGGAGGTTATCATTAGGGATGGACGATTCACTTAAGTCATGATTCGATTCAATTTTGCTATTTTTCAGCCACGATTTTCGATTTTGTTTGATTTTGTTAGTTTATCTATTGACCCTATTTTGTCCCGCCCACTTGGCTTGGAAATGCACTTCCTGTTTAGCTCTGTTAAGGTAGCTAACGCATTTGTTTGTCTGTCTTGTGGGGCAATTTTAATTAAATATAATGGCAGTTAAAATAAACCCATCGACTGAAATCTACAGGCTAAATGCAGCTTAACAGGAAGTGCATGTCCTAGAAAAGTAGGCGGGACAAAATAGGGTCAATAGTAACCTTTTTATCTTAAGACACAAGATAAACCATAATACCTGACATTTAAAACAAACCCACTGTTGTTAGAGCTTATACTAGTGTTTTTGTCAACATTCATACAGTAAACAGTTAGGTCGTCAAAAAAATCGATTCTCCGATAATCGATGCTAAAAAGGTCAATTAAATTAATGAATAAATCGATACCCAATACTCGTTTGATCATGTATCGATATTTTAAGCCCCGCCCCTTTCCCCCTTCTCGCACGCTAAGCCCCGCCCACTTCTTCTCTCATTGGACATGTAAACTATGAAACTATCATACTGTATATACAGCCTATATACTACATGAACAGCAGATGTGTCTGATCATAGAACAAAGCCCAGTCTTAATGTAAAGGTTCAAGTTAATAATAAACAAATAATATATTAAAATACTATTGTTTTAATAATCTAAAAAGAAAAACATAAAAAAAAAAATTATAATTAAAAACTAAAAATTAAGTTTGCACCGTGGTATCGAAATCAGTATCGAGTATTGAGTTTTTTTCAAGTATCGAATCGAGTTTGAAGTTTTAGTATCGTGACAACGCTAGTTAACAGTCATATTTAGTGACTATATTTAGAGATCCACTCATCAGTTGTTAATGCAACATAATAAAGCACATTCAGTCTGGTCTGGAACAAGCTCACGCTTTGTCATTGTTTTTAGTCTTTGTTTTTGGAAATAAAACCAGCAAGTGTTAAGAAGAATGTCGAGAATGTGAGTGTTTTTTTGGGTAAAAAAAAAGTGCAAAAGTAGCCAGCTTGCAGTTTGAAAATCAGAGTGCAGGGACGGCTGGTATCAATGGGCTAGGTGGGCTAAGCCTCTCCCTCCTGTCAATTCAGGAAAGAAAATGTGGTTATAAAAAATATCACCTTTAAACGTATTCACTTTCAACCTTTGCTGAAAAACATCCTAAAAAAACAAAAGCAGGGCTAATTTTTCTCCAGCCGCAGCAGCTCAGTCCAAACAGCAGGAGTCTATGGAGGATGATTGACAGGTGCTTGTCCCCCCTGTTCTGTTGCACATGTGTAAAGTTCAGCAGCAGGGCTAATTCTGTTTAGCCCAAAACACATCATTGGCTCTTAAAAGAGATTGACAGTTAGTTTGACCAATCACAAGCAGCAGTGGGCGGTGTCTAAGTTTCTCATTGGTTCAGAATCGTCATGTGCTGTACAGCGGCTTCCAGAGCATGACGCGGAGAATACAACAGACAAGCCGATTTAGGAATACATTTTCTTTTTTTGGCGAGTTTTTGTGATGGAAGCAAAAACTAACGGCAAGAAGAACTATGAGTTTGGAGTTTACAGAGCCATGAAAAGACCTGAGTTTAGAGTGAGTTTGAGGTGAATGCCGAAGACAACTTTTCTTCTCATGTGAGTGCAGCTATTTGAATATATTTTGCCGTTTCATAAGTGTTATAAGTGCAGTTGTGTAGCATCCACGTGTGTAATGTCCAAATAACAGTGTGTTTGTAAATATGTCGTTTGACTTGTGTCTGAGCACAAAGGTACTCGCCCTGTGTTGTTGTGTTGTTGTTGTTGTTGTTGTTGACACATATGACACACACGTGTTTGTGTTTGATGCTTTTGAGCCGCTTGAGGAGCAAAGTCTTTCTCTTACGTTGATTACTGGCTATACTGTATTTCTCCATTTGCAGAATAAATAAGATGATAACTCATTTACTGTAAGTGTTTGTCTGGTGAATTAGTGTTGCGGTTATGTAGCCCTCTGGTCAAAGTGTTCACCAGCCGCCACTGCCAGAGTGTGTCCACAAACGGCACTAATGTGGAAGTGTAGAGCAGGTACAAACACTTCGATGTTGGGGTTAACGGAGTCTTAAGTCGACTGCACACTAGAGAACTTAAGGATTTTATGTGATTTTTAGATGCGTCAAAAACAGACCAGGCCACAGACATAAGGACATTTGCAGGATTATTAGTCTGACAGTTTCATCAGTGTCAGAGTTTTTCTTTTATAAAAGTCAAACAACAACAATGATGAAACGCCCAGTGGATAAAGCAGGTTTATAAAGGTCACAGGAGAGCGGAGGCATTCCATAAACAAGAATCCTGCACTTTGACTATGAGCACAAAAGCATTACATGTATTTGTCACAGCGACACACAGACAGAAGGAGAGAACCACAACACATCTGTGACTCACGCTGAACTGAACTTAGAGAGGGAAACATCAAGCTTAACATTGGGGCAAAACACGACCAAAATATTTTTTAGTTTTGATTTTCAGCATTTCATTTGTACAGCAACAAAAAAGGGGTGAAGTAGCTGGAGTTTTGGGACTAAATCATTGGTCTAAACTGCTTCTAAAGGGTCTTTCACACCAGCCGAGGGTCGCCCGTCTGAACCACTTTGGCAACTTTTGCCGACAGGCGGCTCACGTGTGTTTGGTGTAAATGGGGTTTGTCGGGGGTCAGAGGGCGGAGCAGTCGTGGAGGCGGGTTTTTGAAGACTCGCAGGTAGAGTCGGTGTCGCCAGTTGCCACAAATGCAGCTGTTTGATTGGCCGTGGTCACAGGAGAACCAGTGAATCAGTGAGCAGGAATATAGTGCGGAAAACCGAAAAAGACGCTTACGGAAAAACAGTATTTAGCCTCGCATGGATTGTTGTTTTACACGGGTCAAACGGGACGTAACTACGAAGGAGAATGGTTCTATTTGGATCGAGGAAAACATGGGGGAGTTACGGCGAGCGCAGTACGAAGGCTGGACTGTGGAGGAAATACGAGTTGAGCTTAATCCGTGAGGTAAGACTAGAAACATCTGTTGCCGTCAAAGTTTGACAACTACTACTCGCGTGCAACTTATGTTTCGTCATTTTGGTCAAGCGTTACATCACACACATGCTCACTCTGTGTTTGTTTGGCGACTGTGGCTGTTTTGTCTGAATGTTCTTTCACATCGGTGCGCCCCATAGAGACGTGAACAGACCCGGCGTTGCTCCTCCTACCGACAGAGACTGGGGTTGTGTTGGTGTGAAATACCCTTTAGACATAAATACACTGTTTCTGGTTCGTTTTCTGTATAAAATTGTTGTTTTGCTTGAACTCCTTTGCATTTTAGTTCATGAGCTTTGCCACACCCCCCTTTTTAGTTGATGAATCAGTCGATGGGACGTGTCTTTAGTCGATTAAGAACTAAAATCATCAACCCACACCCTGAGGACTTGTAGACCTTTTCTTCTCGTAGATTCTCTCCGATCTTGACTTTGCCTGAGACGTCTCTCAGATGTTTCTCTTCCTGTCGGAAACTCCACATCGCAGCTTCCAGATCCAGCTGACCCGAAACAAGTCCAACACAAAAATGCTCCAACGTCTCTCTCTCTCTCTCCTCCTCTCTCTCTCTCCTCTCTTCGTTCTCTCTGGATATCTCATCGTGCCGCGGGAAGACGGGAGAGGCGGGAGAGAGAGGAAAGAGAGAGAGAGATAGAGAGAGATAGAGGAGGTAAGAGAGGGAGGAATAGAGAGAGAGATGAGAAAGAGAGAAGAACGAAAGACGGAGGAGGGAGAGGAGAGGGAATAATAGACGGAGCGAGGAGAAGAAACTTGAGAGGTAGGAGAGAGAAAGAGGAGAACCAGAGAGAGAGAGTGGAGGTGTTGGTGATGAGGAGAGACAGGGAAGATCGGGGAGGCGGAACGCCCGCGAACGCGCGGAGTTTGGTGAGGTGGGCATCGTCAAGGAAG
>JBBPFD010000031.1:25000-36915 GCA_038363315.1 Mugilogobius chulae
TAATCCTGGTTTTATTGTTTGGATCAGAGGTCTAGAACCTGCGCCTCGAGGGCCACGTGCGGCTCTTTAAAGACTCCATTGTGGCTCTTTGCACTTGTTCGAAAATAAGGAGTTACCTTAGAAAAAGAAAGAACATGCTTTTGCACTGTATTATTAACAAGGACAGAAACAGTGGGTCTCGGGCCTATAATAACAAAATGTACAAGGTATTTAAAGCTGCAATCTTGGCAAATCGAAGACCTGCAAATCGAAGACCTGCAAGAATTAATCGTAGGGGTGTAGATCTATCTATCTGTCGTAGTGAGTAGAAAAGATCCTGTTCTGTCATGATAAACATGTGAGTTTTGACTATTCTCTAATGATCTGCTCTGTCACATTTACATGACGGTGTTGACCACCATCTCTGTGCTCGCGCGCTGTCCCGTTGCACTTTTCTTTCCCCCAGTGCGCGTGCATGAGGATGACTGCAGCGTGTGGTCGTGGCGCTGCCGCCTCGTGCCCAGTCTCTGCTCACAACTTGTATCTCTCACAAACTGAGGAAGTTTAATGAGTGGAGGAATAGTTCCTGTTCCTGCGCGTGTTGAGCAGGTCGCGCACATATGAGAGAAGGGACAGTCATTTGATTCTCGTAGGCCATTTAGTGCGGATGTGTAGTGTACACAGACTACACAGTCACAGACCAACGGGACCAGTCCGATCTCACAAGAAAGCGTACATTTACCATGACATAACGCAACATGTAAATTGCGTATGATTAGCACGAGTTTAAGGCTCTTTTGTGTAATTATAGTACGCGTCACAGTCCCCGTTCATTTCAATGGTGGTTGTTAAGAAGTGTTCTTATTCATGAAAATGAACAAAATCACACATCTAATCTTAACCTACCCCAAGCCCCAACCCTAATCTTAACCATTTTAGTAACTTTTTGCCTGAACTTAACCGTTTCACCTGAAGAAAACGTCTCCACGTGGCTTCAACCAAAACTCGTGGCATTTTTACGCGGTGAAATCTCGTGTCATTTTTACGCTTTTTCATATCGTGCTATATGTACAGCGTAACATAAGTACGCAAAACAGGACTGATATCGTGCTAAAAATACGCTACTTTTGTGTCGTGCTAAATGTACGCCTTCTTGTGAGACCGTGTTGACGGGACGCATCGAGACCTGATGTGGAATCATAGCTTTTGCGCATCGCGATGCTTCATGGAACGCTGCATCGTTACATCCCTAATTAATAGTGTGTTCCAGTGGTTCTCAGAGCTCAGATCTTCCAATTTCCGACTCAGTCCTCCAACTCTGAGTCTTTACTCAGATACTTGGAGAAAGTCTGAGGTGGAAAATGAAACATAGCAGCTTCACTGCTGATTGTACCGATGTAGTTTATGTCTACAGTTCACTCCGTGACTCTGCTCCTGCGACACTTAAGCACTTGTGCCGTTATGAACCTGCTTTATGTGCTGCCAGGTTAATGTTCCTAACAGCTGCACAGAACTAAAAAACCCAAATTCAGTGTTTTACAAACTGTAAATGTGGCAACAAATACTGAGTTGATAAACTGACATAAAGAGCTCTATTTTGTCTGTTTTGGACAATTTCCAAGCTTATTACTTGATTGGTTCATTAAGTAATTCTACTTGACACTGAAACACACAACAATCAGAGAAAACATTACTCCGAGATCCGAGTTTTGACCTCCGAGGACGACTGGAATACTCTAATAGTTTTAAGGATTAGCTACTGACAAAGGCATTTTATGTCAAATCCAATGATTATTTTCTCTCCTCTCTCTTTCTCTCTCTTTTTAAGTTAATTTAACTTATTGGCTTTATGATTTTTACAGTGGACATGACATCATTCATTGTTATCTAACTCTTTCCACATTTGGTTTAATAATATCTGAGGTAAACAGTTGTCACATTAAGAGCCAATCTGTAAAAATGATGTGTGTTGCATTTGAAAAAGTGTATTGTGTTCAAACAGAGCAGAGCCGTGTCCATAAGAAATATCCAAGTGTAAATCCTGAGTCTGTATCTTTTATTTCAGCGTCTGGAACAAAACATTACAGATTAAATGTGAGTTTGACCTTTGACCTGTGCTTTAGTTAAAGTGGGTTATGTTTCTGGGAACACGGACTTCGACCAGAGCTGTGATTGTAACTTTATGAGCAGATTGAAATAATAAAACTAGAGCTGAGCCAGACGTTCAGACTGTGAGCTCATAATGATGTAAATATATATAATTACTATGAAGCAATAACGTTTAATACATGTTTAAAAATGATTTCACACATTGTCTATTTAGTGATTTATAGAAACCTTTAGATTTCAACAAAATATAAATGTATATTTTGTACAGTTTGCAGGGCCGGATCTAGGTTTTTGGTGGCCCTAAACGAGTTGTGCCCCCTCATAATCTGTAGCAAAGTGAGACACTTGTCGAACATATATACATTTTATTACATTTAGTGGCATTTTGAAGCATTTTAGATATAGAATTTTAAGTAGAAGTTGAATAGGTTCTTACAAACAATAGTAGAGATCAGGGGTCTCCAACCTGTAGTTCGCCAAAAGATTTTAGAATCATACAAACAATGCTTTATTACTCTCATTTTAGTCATTACATGTTTATTTCTGCTGTAAATGTATCTTTAGATGCATAATTGAGTGCACTTCTAAATAAATAGTTGCTAAGTTTTCATATAGGCCTCTCTCAATTTTTGGTAATCGCTAACAGTTGTAGCTCGCTGCCATTTTTTTTGTGCAAAAGTAGCTCTCCTGGTGAAAAAGATTGAAGACTCTTGGTTTAGAGCAGTGATTTTTCTTATGCTCTGGACAGTTTTGGCTACTTTATTCAAAAACATGTGTCAGGGCTAAACTAAGGGCCCCAACACCTCATGCCCCAATCTGAGGTACGGCCCTGTAAAACAGCCTTTTGCATTGAGGTAAGTGCTTGACTGCACAGAACCTAAAGGGATCTAGAACCAGGGCTGAAAGTAGTTTTGGATTTTGCTGTAGTTAACTAAATAAAAACACAAATATTAATATTAATATGCATATACATACATTATTAACTTAACTCTTAAAACTATACTTTTGCGTGACTGGAGCCATAGGCGCCGATCACATGGGTGCCGCGGGGCTCAAGCACCCACTGGAATGTCTGAGCACCCAGGCGAATTTTTCCTAATTCATTATCAGGCTTCTCTAAATCTCTGAGTGCCGCATTTATTCAGTCATACAGTGTCTTTCACATTCTCCTCTTGCTTTCTTTCATCTGTATGTGAATATAAGCGCTCGTACAGCATCTCTCCTCTCTCAGAGCGCTGTCATTTAGACTCGTGGTCACTTTCGGAGGCGGACTGGGGCGGGGCTCCATGTAGTGGGATCCCCGCGTCAGCTACTCTGCTGCTGCTCTGCCCCGTGTGATCGTGGTTTAATTCACAACTGTGCTTTAAGCAGCGCCGGAAATCAAGTCAGGAAAAGTGGGAGAAGGTGCGATGACATTCAGAACTGAGACGTTGAAGTGACGAACTGCACTGCTCCTGTCTGTAGGGCCCGGTGCCGTGAGAGCTGCGCTGAGGCAGGACAGACCCAGGGCTCTGCGGGGCTTTATGTGAGTGGATTCTGTTCACTGGGAAAGGAACGCGCCAGCCAGAAGTCTGTTAGTTGCAGGTAGAAAATTAACAAAATGAATGCATGAAAGAAAAGACACGTTCAAATGACGCGCGTACACATTAAGCGCGTGCACGTGGCGCGCGTATTATTTTGGGCACCCACGTAAAAAACATAAATCGGCGCCTATGACTGGAGCCTATCCAGAGACTTTGGGCTTTAGGCGGGGGAACACCCTGGACAGTGGTCAACTCGTTGCAGGGTTAGACAGACCATTATTCACTCTCACATTCATTCACTGAGGGAATGTTACAGTGGCATCTAATTAACCTAAACATGGGAGGAAGCCAGAGAGAAGCCACGATAACACAGGCAGAACATGCAAACCCCTGTTACATAATGTTTCTGTGTTTTTTCCTCTTCTAAGTGACTTCCTCATCACAAATTCAGTCTGTGAGATCCTATTCTTTCTCGTCTGAGCCTCAGAAAACACTCTTCTGAATGTCCCACTTTTGTGATGTCACAATTAGATCTCTGAGATGTTTTTAACTTTATAAATCATCTAGGCTGCAGCAAATCAGAAAAGATCAGTTTCTTTATAGTATTTCATAATTCATTTTCTTTGCTGCGACAGCACTCTAACTTAAAGATTATGTATCTGAGGGCGTATTCAGACCTACAACATCTGGTCCGATTTAAACGGTCCAGAATTCGTTTCCCCCTAAAGTCCGGACTTTCTTTCAGGTCTGAATAAAGACAAGCGAACTCTGATCCGAATCAAACAAACGGACCGAGACCACCTCTTCAGGTCGGTCTCGGGCCGATTGCAAACGGATTCTGGTGCGGATCGCTTATGGTCTGAATACAAACGGCCTCGATCCGAAACAAACACGAAAACATGCGCTTTTTTTGTACTCGAGCCACCGTCACAACGCACAGACGAGAGAAGGGCTGTCCTACAGCCAGTGACAGAGCCGCTCATGTGGTTTTGTCTTTGTGAATGTTGTGCGCGTTTGCCAGATTATCACACTACTGAAGATGTGTATTCTAAGCATATTTACCCCTACACTGTTTATTCTGTTGTCTACATTTGTCTGAAAACATAAAGATATTTTCTCGGGTTTGTATCTAATAAAGCCTTTCATTATTTCATTCATAACCAGGGTGTTTGCACAATAACGGCAAAACAGTAACGCTTCTTACCGTGATGGAGCAGAGACGGGATCCTTACAAACCAGATACCAAAGCACCTCCGGGTCCTGACTCGCTTAGTCCGTTTAAATCCAAATGTCCAGACAAATAAGAAAGCACAGACAGGCTACTCTTCCATCGTGAACACTGCTCCGCCCGGCCCCGCTGGGACAGCGAGTAGTCCGCTGCGTTTGCGCCAAATCGTCTCGAAATACATCCTCCTCGCGAGCGCCAGGTCCGTGTTCTGCCGCACACAAACCCAGGCTCCTGCCGCCTCACCTCGGGCTCCGCATGGGGTTAAATCCACTGAAGTCCGCTGGGCTGGAGTCTGGGTTTGGACTCGTGTCTCGTCCTGCTTTATTTTCGCTTTTCCACAATGACACAGACCAATTCTATGGCAGTTATTATAAGGTCGTTATGATAATGAACGAAAAACAGGTTGCTACTTTACTATAAAGCCTAACTTTCATCCACAAACGCTTCTTCTGATTGGCCCCGCCCCACGTCAGATCTGTCCAATGAGAGCGCTGGTTCTCACATACGTGCGTCTGTTTACGTTTTAAAGTCCACTTGACAGGGGCGCAGTGAGAATACGAAGCGAACCAACTGGAACAAATTAAGTCCGGATCGGATTCAGATCAAACAAGCGGACTTTTGCACTTTTCAGGTCTGAATACACCCTGATTTTCACACTGCAAACACGATTTAACTTTTTAAATCTGACTACTTCCTCTCTTAAATCCTTCGACACACTATAAATAATAACATGTATTCATTTTGGTTGTGCAAATAGCTTATAAACATCTTTTTATAAACAACAAGTGACTCAGCCAATCAGAGAGCAGCATATGGGTTCTGATAGAGGCAGTACATTGTAGTCTCGTTTCACAAAATGCTGCATTTATCTGCACTTTTTAGTGGAAAGTAGAAAGTTAACACATTTACAACTAGTTACTCCAACTTTAATTAACACACGACTGTCATTTGGGCTTAATTACACAATGTTTTTAAAGGGGCACTATGTAAGAAAAACAAACAAACAAAGTGATTTCCACTTTTGAACACCAGAGGGAGCCTTTCACATGTATTTTGCCTATTAAGCATGATGACATCTAGCGTCAATGATCCACATTCCGGCCCGTAATAAAACATTTCAAATACGTATAAATGTATCACAATTGATGTGGATTGGTTAACAGTGCTCTCTTAAGTATTCATGTTGTAAAGAATAAATATGATTTAAATATCTGTGGACTATAAGTGATAATTAAAATTCCTCTCAATCTTACACAGTACAGCCCCTTTAAGTTCTAATGTATAAAATGTCGGACAGTAGGTCCTCTGGAGCAGAGGTTCCCAAACTTTTCAGCTCGGGACCCCCCAAAATAACCGTGCAACCAACCCAGCAAAAATTATTTTGTATTCATTTTATGTTACAAAACCATTTATATTAATTATTATTGTGTTGTTTTTTTTTTGATAGTGTATTGCTTTATAAAACTCAAATTCCCCCAAAAATGTATTAATTGCCAAGTGGGGATGCGTGATATATGAAAAAATATC
Source organism: Mugilogobius chulae (assembly GCA_038363315.1). NCBI lineage: Eukaryota > Metazoa > Chordata > Actinopteri > Gobiiformes > Gobiidae > Mugilogobius > Mugilogobius chulae. The sequence continues at coordinate 31,367 of JBBPFD010000031.1, forward strand.
TATTGACCAGTGTTGTGATTGTGATTCGATTTGGGATTTGTGTTGTTGTTGTTTTTTTTAGCTGTGTTTTGAAGAATTGAAATGAAATATAATCTTGTATTGACGAATTAAAATATGTATATTTTTAGACAGATTTAATCTACAAGATCAACAGTTTTTTTAAGCAGAAAGTCACTTGTTTTGTTTTGTTTGTGAATGAAATTATGGGATATAAACAGGGTGCGATTTGTCAAAAAAACAGAAGGGGGGATAGAAAATTACAAGTCTTTCTACACGCGCGCCACGTGCACGCGCATCTTGTGCACGCGCGCTACAACATGCGCACCACGTACACGCGCGGCACTACCGCGTCTCTCCTTCCCGTGTTCATTCCGTTTCTTTTCCACTCGCAACGGGCTTCTGACGGGCACTGGCACGTTTACTCACAAAATGAACAGACTCATTCAGTAGGCTACATACATTCTACAATCAGGAGCAGTGCAGTTCGTCACTTAATACGAGTCTTGTCCCGCTTTGAATCGCATCGCAGGTTAACATTTTCGTGTCTCTGTTCCTGACTTGATTTTCCCGCTCTGCTTTGCACACAGTCGTGTATTAAAGCATGATCTCACAGGGCAGAGGACAGAGCAGCAGCCCAGCGGCTCCGAGTGACCAAACCCGGGTATAAATGACAGCGCTGAGAGAGAGCGAGAGAGAGCGAGAGAGATGAGAGAGAAAGATAGATCGGCGCGGCGGCGCCTATGTTCATTACGTATTGAGATCTGTCCATTTAAACTATGTTTGTGCGCGCAGAAAAAGTTAGAGGAATAGCCAATCAGAAAAGGACTGTGTGTGAAAGTGTGACGTTATTGGCTGTTATGAGAGCTGCCTGTTGAGCGGAGAAGCAGCACCGGGAGAAGGGAAAAACATGAATGAGACAACGCTGGAATTGATAGAACACTTTGTTATTTTTTTTGTCCCCCCCTACAAATAATACAAGATAAAAGCAGAAGGAGGGATGTGGAAATTATAAGCAGAGAGAGGGACAGACAAACCAGAGGTAGGGATAATCCCTCCATCCCCCCAGCAAATCGCACCCTGGATATAAAACACACCAGCTTCTGAGATTTTCTGGCTGCATCGTTGACATTGTGATGATTTCATTTCATTTAAGTGTGCAGCTATTACATCTTGTAGCTGCTCTGATAATTGAACTAGAGATCCACGTATACGAGTGTGTTCTATAAAACCAGACTGGAGGCAGGTGACCGGGGCATGACCAGGGTTCGTCTCTGGTTTGAGTTAAAATACATGAGTTTTTTCTTGGAAATGTGTGCGGTCCAAAGAAAAGCAGCAGCTGTCTCATGGTTTTGAACGACCGCCGCAGTTATGAACCGCTCCTCCTGAAATCTGAACAGAAAAACACTCAGGCTCAGGGATGAAGGAACCAGGTCTGAGGTCACGTTCTGTCCACACACATATATCTGTGAGACTGTTATTGATCTGCAAGAAAATACGTCATGATGTATTTTATCTGTCATGTTTTTTTCTGTATTGCTTTTGTTGTTTTCTGACACGGAGATGCAGGAGGCGTTAGGACCACAGCGTTTGAAACATGAGATGCTTAAAAAAATTGACTGAACTCTGCATAAATAGTTTCTTAAGATACTTTTAGTGCTTCTGCAAAACTCTGCGTGTAATTTACGTTTCTCATAAACATGAGAAATGGAATAAAAGCCAGCCCTTCATTCCTCCAGGAAAGTTTCTCTGATGCAGATCTGACGCTCGCCAAACCAGGAAACTGCAGGTGCGACTGAGTTTCTGTGTTTATCTGTCCAGCGATCGTCAAAAGAACGAATCCACTTGAAATTAGGCTTATGCAACACGTTTTGTGCCGTTATTTTTGTCAAATGAAGCCTTAGCGGTGCTCTCTGCAGATAAAATGTGGTCTGTGAAGCTGCAGTCTTCTGTACAGCTGCATTCGTTGTATCGGTATCAGGAGATATCGTAAGTAAGTAAGTAAGTAAGTAAGTAATCTTTATTTGTGTAGTGCATTTCACAGACACAGAGTCACAAAGCGCTTCACAGAGAGATAAACCCCTCCCTCTTCACTCAGTGACAGTAAACTGCCCTGGGGCAACTCAACAGAGGCGATTCATCTAAACACCTGGCGCCTCAACCTCCGACTGTCACTAAGTGTTCCCTAACATGCATGTTATTGGTTGGTGGGGAAACCGGAGCGCCCGGAGGAAACCACCCAGACACGGGGAGGAACATGCAAACTCCACACAGAAAGGTCCTGGGCTGTGCGGGAATCGAACCCGTGACCTTCTTGCTGTGCCAAACTTGTTGATACAGGAAGGCGTATCAAGATACATCAGGAAACTCATAATAAATTTGATAAAAATTCTGAACAGGGCCGGCCCTGGCCTTCAGGGGCCCTAAGCAGAATTTGACTTTGGGGCCCTTGCCACTTTCAGCGGCACCATTTTGCAAAACATACACTGCCCTCATCACGTACAGCCGTGTAGAGGCTTGCCATTACTCATAAACTACAGTTACATTACCCGGAACTAAGATTTCAATGTGTTTTGCATCCTTGTTAGTCACTGCTGATTTGTAGTAAAGGGTTGGGCTATATAGCCAGAGGCGGGGGTCTGGGACCCTCCCCAGGAGATTTTGACTAAAATAGATGTAATTTCCTGCCAATTTGCTAGGGCCCGACCGATATGCTCTTCTTGGGAACCGATTCCGATAACGATATAAAGGAGGGCTCGGGGTGCCGATAGCCGATTAAGACAGCCGATATAATTAGAAATAGGAAAAATACTATTTTTTATTAGGAGCAGGTGTTAAAAAGAAATTTCTGTCTGGCTTGTAGTGATCTTAAGTTGGGTTTATATTACGTCACATCAAGTGTGTAGTCGCCTCTTATGATGTGACTTAAAAAGGCTTAATGAACTTGTTTGTATCACATAATATTATTGACAGTTTTACTACCAAGTGAATTCAGAGGCTAACAGTTGTGCATATTAACTGATGTTAGCCTCAGTTAATATGCACGACGTCGTTCGCAATTAAGATGCGCAAATTGGGCCGACCAATTAACACCTCTTTCTTTAAGACTAATTACATGTCAATGGTGTGGCCTAAGTGGCATGACACAGACTAGTAGATGACAGACGCGTCGACCCGAACCCCGCCGGGACTTCCGCGTCAGCCCGCGTGGGTTTCGGGGGCGGGTCAGATCAGCACATTTAAAGAAGTGGGTCGGGTTTCGTGGTTGCGGTCGGGTCTAAACCCATGTATCATAAGCGCTGGGTTGGTCATGTCTTTGCGCTCTTCAAGTTGCCGTGAACGTAAAGTCCAATAAGCCTCATGTCAAGCACTAATTCTGTTAACATGAAGACACAACTTATGCGTTTCTGACTTAGTTTATTAAGGTTACAACATGTGCTATAAAACAGAATGAAAGGATGGACAAGAGTTCAACTACAATGTAGAATCGTCGTTCTGTGGAGACGGGGCACCACGTTCGACTCAGTCTATAACACATTAATCATAAACAATGCTCTCCAAAGTCTGAACATTCATCATTGTAAATAAACGTGAAAAGAGTAAAATCCTCACTTGTGAGAAACGTCCAGAACTTCAGAGAATTGTTGACAAATACAAATAACCTCGGCAAACAAGCTTTACTCACCAGTGAATGTCCCCTGAAGAAGTCTGACGAGAGTCCTACATTTCCAGGCAAGCTTAAATACATCTGTCTGACGGAGATTTAAATAAATTTTTTTTGCCCCCCCCCCCCAAGGTTGTTCGTATCCACATCACAGGGCTTTTCAGATCCACGGTAAACTCGCGCTGTTCTTTCTTCCGCTTAAAATCCGATTGCGCATTGTCTAAATCATACGAGTAAATCCAGTCTGCTATTTGCGTTCTGCGAGCCGCGGCCAAAAACATGCTCAGTAAACAGCCGCTGAAGTCCGTAGATGCCGCTTCCCGCTGCTGACATAATCTTATCGTTTTGAGCGCTACGAAAACCACTTTCTCCCAAAAATAAGTCCATGGTCGTCCATGTTTTCTTCCGCTGCTGAAGTGTAAACAACCCAGCCTCTAACAAAGATCGTGTGTGATGAGAAGAGGAGCTACTCTGTACAGATAAAAGTGTATGTGCTCATTTCAGACAAACGTACCCCGCGGAGGCCGCAGCTCGCAAAAAAACAACGTTTTATGCAGTTTTAATTTTTGCGGGTTCGGGTTGGGTCGGGTCCTGAAATTTAAGCACATTTTTCGGGCCGGGTTGGGTCGGGCTGAATTTTAAATCGGGTCGGGCGGGGCGGGTCACAAAAAAAGCTGACCCGCGCATCACTAACACAGACACAACACTTTACAGTCACAGAAAGAACGAGCTGAGGCACTGTTATTGTTCTAGCATCATAAGCTAACCGCTAACTTCTAGTTACAGTGAGGTAACAACATTGAAAGTTAAAACGAACACGTTTTCAACACTCACCGCACAGATAACCTCTCCTCAGACTCCCAAGTCTTCACAAAAATATTCCTTTATTCCAACTCCAAACGAGAAAGTAGTGAGAAAGCTAACTTCTTGTTCTTCTAGCAGCAGCCATGTGTTCTTTCTGACGAGGATCGTCCCCCTTCTCCATACGGACACTTTGATGAAAGAAAAAGTCCTTTCTGTTGCTGCGGGCGTCATCTGTGATGAAGTTATTTCCTTTTCTTGCATTAGTAGCGGAGTTGAGAGCGTTTAAATCCAGCGCTGCCTCAGAGCGGGCTAGTAGTGCAGTGAGTGATGCAGCGCGTCAGCCTGGTGCTGCGTTCAGGTGCAGTCCGACAATAAAACACCTCCACAAATAAATATAATAACCGCGCTAAATACTGACCTGATTGGTGATTGAATATAATGGTGCATTCAGGAAGATCTAAGCTTTAAAATGAGGTACAACAGGCCCTAAATATCGGCGGTATATCGGCGATTTTTGACCGATAGCCGATCGACCTGTAAGTACTCATATCGGCCAAAATATCGGTCAACCGATATATCGGTCGGGCCTTAATTTGGACTATGTTTTAATCGGTTAACAATATTATTTTTCCAGCAGTTAATATCTTAAACACCAAAACAAAAAAAACAGTGTTATGGTGAATAACCGTATAGCCTTCTTAATTACTTGTTGGACATTAGATAGGTCTATTAGGTCAAGTGAATTTCTCGTCAGCAGGAGATACTATGTTTAGAGACTAGAGACGTACAGGTGTGTCAACTGCACCGCTGCCAAACCGTCTGCCAGCTCAACTTTCTTTGGTCTCAGTCTTATTTCTGAGGTTGCAGACGCCTCAGCATCATGGAGCAGTGAAACACGTTCACTCAATTAACAATCGAATTCGCTGACTAAAACTTTGTTACAAGAACTCCTGGACTCATCGGTGTACTGGGGCCATTCTTTTATGAGGAAATTGAGCTTGATCAATAGTTCCGACATAACACGCGCGGTTCGGCCGCCGTAATTTCGCGGCTATTAAGTGTGTTCACAGGTATTGTTTATCCT
>JBBPFD010000031.1:47619-151368 GCA_038363315.1 Mugilogobius chulae
CCTTTCTCCCATTCCCTTCTCTTCTCTCTCCTCTTCTCTCTGCTCTCTCCCCCCTCTCTTCTCCTCTCCCCTCTCGTCTCCTCTTCTCTCTCTCCTCCCTCTCTCTCTCCTCCCTCCCTCTCTCTCTCTTTCTCTCTCTCTCTTCCTCTCTCTCTCTCTCTTTCTCCCTTCTCTCTCCTCTCTCTCTCGGCTTCTCCCCTCTTCCTTCTCCCCTCTCCCTCCCCCTTTCACCCTCTCTCTCTCGCTCTCTCTCCCTCCCTCTCTCTCCCCTCTCTCTCTCTCCCTCTCTCTCTCTTCTCTCTCTCTTCTCCCTCTCTCTCTCCTCCCTCTCTCTCTCTCTTCTTCTCTCTCTCTCTCTCCCTCTCTCTCCTCTCCTCTCTCCCTCCCTTCTCTCTCTCTCTCTCTCCCTCCTCTCTCTCCCCTCTCTCCTCTCTCCCTCTCTCTCTCTCTCTCTCTCTCTTCTCTCTCTCTCTCTCTCTCCCTCCACTCTCTCCTCTCTTCAAGGTGTTAATGTGACGTTCCACAAAAAGCTGCTTTTTCTTCACCAAAGACATTTTCAGACTTTTTTCCTTTTCGCTGGTTCTTTTGTGTTTCTCATAAAAAGGCTGCGGAAAGGCGCTCAAAAGAGAGAACAGGGGAAAGAGAAGAGAAAGAGTGAGAGGAGAGAGAGAACAGAGAGAAGGAGAAGAGAAGAAAGAGAGAAAAAGCGCAAGCAAGAGGGAAGAGAGGGAGGAAGAGGAGTGGGAGAAATTAACAGAGAGACAGAAAAGACGGATAGAAACGAGTGGTGGAGGGGCAGAAAGGAGAGAAGAGAAAGCGGAGGAACAAGAAAGAGTGAAGAGAAGCGAGAAAGAGGAAACCAGAGCGGGAGAGAGAAAGGAGATAAAATATAGAGAGCAGGACAGAGAGGGAGAGTGGAAGAAGAAAGGAGGAGAGAGGAAAGCAGGAGGAAAAACAAAGAAAAGCAAAGAGAGAAAAAGAAACGAGCAGAGAGAGGAGGGAAAAGGCACAGAGAGAAGGAGCCAAGAGAGGGGGAGAGAGAGTGAGGGAGAGGGTAGAGAGAAATAAACAAGAGGAAGAGAGAAAGAAAGAGCAGAGAGAAAGAGAAGCAAGAAGGAGAGAGAGAGGGAAAGAGCAGAGAGAGCAGGGAAAAAAGAGGAAGGAGAAAAACAAATTGAGGAGGAGGAGAGCAGGAGAGCAAAGAGAAAATGAGACCGACAGAAGAAGAGGAAGAAAAGAAGGAAAGAGATCCAAAAAAGACACAGAAGAGAGAAGAGAAGAGATTAGGAAGGGAGACAGAACCGAGAGCAAAAGAGAGGGAGAGAGAAAGAAGGGAGGAAGGGAAAAAGAGAGAGAGAGCTAGCAGTTTCAGAGCAGCGTTCACACAGAGTAACACTTATGGACCAGAACATTTATTACAGATTGTTGTATCAAAATTACCCAGTTTTCTATTTAAAACCCACTGTTCTCGCGCATACTAAAAAACAAATGATAACAGATTCGTGAGAAGGGACATTTGTTATCAACGTTTCAACCCATCTCCTCAAAGCAATGACAGTGTGCTCGTCTCGATGGCATTTCTTGCTCTAGGCCTTCATATATGGTGCTCCTTTTAAAATATATTCAATACATTCGTCTCATTAAGCACCATGCGTCTATAAACTATCAACAAAATTCGCAGGCCACGTGATTACATAAGAGAGCAAAGCGAGTTTCATAGCGCTCTACTGCTGCCCTATAGCTCCGTATATAAACACTATACATCGAGCACACACGACATATTACTCACCAATTAGTCTGAATACTTGTACACCAAAAACACCAAATGGTCCTGAATCTGGAAGCTTGCGTGGTAGAACCCACGATCACTATGTGCGCGCGGGATCTTGCGCTGATTCCTGTTCTCGTCCCTGAGGCACCCGGCCGCTTGCTTCCAGTGCGGCCTCGTAGATTGGCTTCATATCGGCCTCCTCTCTCGTGCAGTTTTGATGTTTCCCTCCACACTTGCGCTCGTTTAGCTGTAAATCCACTCGGGGTTCGCTAAAGTTTTGGAAAGCACCTTGTCACCAGAACTCCAAATCCCACCTATACCCGCGTCTGTGACTATCTCTAACGCGAACTCCCGAGCATATGCAATAAACCTTCCCGCGGCACGTCCGTTCACAAAATAACAATGAAAGAGACAATGTCCCAGCTTTCTTGAAAAAGTTCCGTCTTGAAAAAGGCTTTTACCATTATAAAATTTGCAACCCCCAAATGATTTCTTCTCTCCCTTTAGCCACTGCGGACAAAACTGCTCAAAACAACGAATTAAGCACAGACATAACAATCAAAATGCCGTAGTTCTCCTTGACGTTATGCTGTAGTCTCCTGCTTAGAAGGGCCTTGGCGATCGTCAACGTAAAAATCTGATGGTTGGAGCAACAAAGTTTGATACGCCACTTATGTTAAAGAGACGGCAGCCTTCAAAAAACTGACTGTCGAAGGCCTCGGGGCAGATTTCACTGGACCCTGACAACAACTGCCATGCTGAAATATGAATTGTTAAGACAATATATTATCTGAAACACACGCTGAAAGCTGCCAAAACGATGGGAAATGCTACGAATGAAGCTGATGAATAATTATGCAATTCATATTTATGTCTATTCACAAATATTAGTTATATCAAGTTTATATTAGATATTTTTTGCGGCCAGACAGATGAAGCCTTTGCAGGGCCCTGACCGGTCCGCCCACTGCAAAAATGATACAATTTAACTTCTGTGAACTGATTCCAGGAAAGAGTTTTACGTGGAATAAAAGAAACTTACTGCAAGATAAAGAACAGACTGTTCTCCAAGAAGACACTTATAAGATGTAATACATAAAAAAATATCTGTCTAGAAATGTGCTTTTTCCTTCTGAGTGCTGTCTTTGCTCCTTTCACGGTGCTTTCACTTCAGCCCACAAGAAAATAACAACTTAATGTTTCTGCAAGTTTTCTTGTTGTGCCGCGTGTTTTGTGCAGATCCAAATAATAAGTCGTTTTTAAGCTTTTCCCGTGAGACCTTTTTGTAAGCCGTTTAAACTGTTCAGAAGAAAAAGATGATATGAGTCTCAGGCTTTGCTCTGTCGGGAACTATAAAAGTGGAATTTTGTATGGAAAAGGGGTCAAGTTTAGTCACTAGATTTATTTAACAGTTCCATTTAGAGGTGGGCATTGTGTGGAATTTCAGGATAATCGTGTTAATATACCAGTATAGCAGCTCCAATGGACAGTTAATGTGAGTAAATGCTGACTAAAGATATAATTCTACAAATGCGAAGTTTGCCATTGGAAACTAAAATATTATGTCAGACAAGCGCGTTTTTCTGTTTGCCCCACTTCTGGCCCCGCTATAGTTCTTCGATTTTCTTATTAGTCTCATATAAATCTACAGGCCGGAAGCTTTCCTAACCGATAGTTTTTAAAGCCCTAGGTGACTACATTTTGAGGCCCCTACCGTTACATCTCGCCCCCAAAAATGTGGCTTAAAAATATATTATTTCCTGCATTTTCATGGATTTTGTTTTTATGGTTAGTGACCTTGCCATGGACTTCTTTAATTAAACGATTCCTATGGTGATATTGTGCAGAGCGATCTTATAGCACAAATACCCTAATATGTCAACGTCTCTTGGTGGCGTCTCACAGCGAACAATCCATGATGCGACTAACAATGTAAAGTCCGATTTGTATGTCAACCAGCCAGTTGCCTTTTTAAATCAGAACAATTATAGCATCTCAGCCTTGGAAAACACCCGCTTCAGTATATATCTATATATGAACACAGCCTACAATATGAAGGAACTGTGAGTGAACACAAGGGTGAAAGAAACAAAACACAGTTCCATATATGTTTTAGATGAGAAAACAGATCTAAAAAATACAGCAATTTTTTTGTGTTGTATATGGGCCCTTTAATTGTCCTTCCTCTGGGCTCTCGCGTCGAGGCGACACACGAAGCCAGAAGTAAGCTCACAACTAAACAACTTTTGAACTTGTGTTTTTTAGAACATCTTTGGAAATAATTCGACAGAAATGCGCCGCGCTTCGTCGCCGCGTGATTTTCCACTAATTAAATAAATCTGCTTGAGGAGTTATGTTCATCTCCTCTTTTTGATCGTATCTCTGGGAGGATACATGTGGATTGATCCGAAACAAAACTGGGGCCGGCGAGAGGTTATGGATGTAGAACAAATGTTTTGGGCGTCTAAATTGTGTCCAGCAGTACTTTGATTTTTCCGCTGTGTGCTGTTTAATGATCAGCCGCATCTTTCAGCCTCTCTCTCTCTCTTCTCTCTCTCTCTCTCTCTCTCCTCTTTCTCTCTCTCTCTCTCTCTTCTCCTCTCTTCTCTCTCTCTCTCTCTCTCTCTCCCTCTCTCTCTCTCTCTCTCCCTCTCCCTCTCTCTCTCTCTTTCTCTCTCTCTCTCTCTCTCTCTCTCTCTCCCTCTCTCTCTCTCTCTCTCCCTCTCTCTCTCCCTCTCTCTCTCTCTGTCTCTCTCTTTCTCTTCTCTTCCTCTCTCTCTCTCTCCTCTCTCTCGGCTCTCAGAGTGCAGCAGCCAACTCTCTGAGTCACTAAACATTTTTATTTTTAATTTATGCCAATAGAATAGTGACAAACAACAGAGTTCATCATAAAAAATATATACATAAAACTTTATAAATAGCAGTTTTGATTTAGCTTTTCAGATTATATGTAGAGGCCCCCTGCTGGTGGAGGCCCTAGGCTGCAGCCTGTGCTGCCTAATGCCATAAGCCGGCCCTGTCCTACTTCAGTTTTATTTTCTCGTGGCACTGCTTAGCTGTGGGATGAATGATATTTTGCGTGCTGGCTAATCAACTTGCTTGCTAAGATTCGTACGTTTTCTTTGGGTCCCTCAAAGCCGCATTGTACCTCCTCATTAACATACAGACTTACGCCTTCCGTAAGTCTGTATGTTAGAAGACTGCGAGGCGAGTTTGGTCCGAGACATATCCGAGTTTCTTGCGATGTGTCTTGTACACAGCCGGTTCGTTATTGCCCAAAGCCACGCAGATTCACGTGGATTACATTGAGAATGCTCGTTTTATGAATTGAAAGTTGCATCAGACCGCTGCGACCTCCGACAAAAATAGACTCTACAAATTCTTTCTCGCTCGCGCTGCTCCAAGGTCTGTGCACAAGGAAGCATTAGTTTTAAGCACTTTCTAAGTCTTGCGAGAGCCGCGTGAAGTCCCGCCTCGCACCGACCTCACCCAGTGTACGGCAGGGGTTAGCGCTGCTTGTACCTCTGCATCAGTCCATTTCTCACCGCCATCAAACTTTAAAACTTTTTAAACTTTAATGCCATTATTATTTAAACAAAAATTTCAAACCTACCTGCTGATGTTGATGTGCGTCGCGAGCGTACAACAAGTCACGAATTACGTCACTGCAGGACTGAAAAGTTGTCTGTCTGAGGAAAAAGTACTTGCCCCAGAGCAGGAGCTAAGTTGGTCCCCACATTGCCTCCCTGGTTCCTGGTCCACGCTAAAAAGCTTACAGGAACAAAGAAAGTTCCTATAGCGCAAAAACACCTTCTCTTCAAGTACAGTAGCTTTTTTTTTTTCAAATGAGAAAATAATATTTTTAGCAAAACAATATTGTTTGTAAAAAAATAGCTCACACCTCCAAAATGCCTTCAAGCAATGAGACTTCAGCTTGGTCTGGATCACAGTTGTTTAAAATGAAGTGATGTGACTTTTGCATTCTGCTTGGTTACTCGAGGGAATGATCACTCTCCTCCTCGTGTGGTCCTCAGGTTTTTAATCTTCCTTCATTCTCGTGTCCTCTTTCATTCTCGTGTTTTCAATCTCCTTCATTCTCGTGTCCTTCCTCAGGTTTTAATCTCCCTTCATTCTCGTGTGGTCCTCAGGTTTTAATCTCCCTTCATTCTCGTGGTCGTGTGGTCCTCTGTTTTAATCTCCTTCATTCTCGTGTCCTCCTCAGGTTTTAATCTCCTTCATCTCGTGTCCTCTTCAGGTTTTAATCTCCTTCATTCTCGTGTCTCTTCAGGTTTTAATCTCCTTCATTCTCGTGTCCTCTTCAGGTTTTAATCTTCCTTCATTCTCGTGTCCTCTTCAGTGTTTTTTAGTCTCATCTTCTCGTGTCCTCCTCAGTTTTAGTCTCACCTCCTTCTCGTGTGTCCCTCTTCAGTTTTTAAATCTCTCTCATTCTCGTGTCCTCTTCAGGTTTAATCTCCTTCATTCTCGTGTCCTCTTCAGGTTTTAATCTCCTTCATTCTCGTGTCCTCTTCAGGTTTTAATCTCCTTCATCTCGTGTCCTCTTCAGTTTTAATCTCCTTCATTCTCGTGTCCTCCTCTTCAGGTCCTCTTCAGGTTTTAATCTTCTCATTCTCGTGTCCTCCTCAGGTTTTTGGAGCTGAGTCTGTCGACCAGATCCACCTGCTGAAGTGCTGCTGGCTGGAGATCCTGATGCTCGGCTCATGTGGAGGTCAGATTGTGGACCATCTGAAGAAATTCCATGGGCACAACTCATTCTCGTCCCACAACGACTTCAGTCGCCGTCTGTAGAGTGAAGCGACGCAGTGTCTGTTCAAGTCACGGGACTAGATTTTCATGACCGTTCTGTGCCTGTCTACTCTTTGCAGGGTTTGGGGTTCGTGTGGCCATGAATGCAGTGCTAAGAAAACACTTTACGTCCACTACATGCAGCTGCACTCTGCTTCTGCCTCAGAAGTAAGTATGTGCAAAGTCCTGAGTCTTACGGGACTAGACTGAGTTTACGTGTCTGCAAGACTATCTGTACCCAGAACCTGAAGAACGTTAAAACCGCTGATCAAGGGTTTGCTCACAATTCCCGGTTGAGTCTCTAATGTGAAGGAACATTCACTTTAACACGATCCAAATGCCCACCGGTCACAGAACAAATGCAGAGTGAGCATGCGTGTGATGTAAGGAGGATGAAAATGACGAAATTATAAGTTTTGCAAACTCTGATGGAGAACAGAAAAAAACCATTCTACTCCATACTTATGTCCAGTTTAAACGTTTAAACGTGCAAATAACAATAATCCATGCTCGGTTAAATACTGTTTTTCCTTTGGGTTTTCCTGAGCAATAATTCGCTGATTCTCTAGTCACCACGGGCCAATCAAACAGCTGCATGGGGAACTGATGATGCAGACTCTGCAAACAAACCTTCAAAAACTCGCCTCTATGAACTGCTCCACACTCTGACCCCTGACACAAGAACCACCTCTCTGTGCTCTACAAGTAATATGAGCGTTTTCGCAAGAATCTACGTGAATTCATGCAACTTTGGTCAAGCACAAGTCTACTGACTGTAAAGTCGGGCAGACACTGTGGGACGTTTTCAGTGGAGGATGCGCAGCGCCTGCTCAGACTGTACGAGTGAATCTCTAGGGTCAAAAGTTACAGCTCACGATTCATGTCCTCACACTACACGACCGGATGGTCTTATGTGACTGAGTCTCACACTGTACGTCAGACTCCTGTATCGGAAGCACACAATAGAAGCTGGAGGAGAAGAAAAAGAATCCGGAAGTGAGATGCTCCGTGTTTAGTTTGGGCAGTGTGAGAGACACTCGTGACTCTGCTTCTACAGCGATGTTCCCACAACCAGGATTTAAACCAGTTTGACTTTCTTGCGATCCTAAGATTGTTGATCAGAAGCTGGTTGTGAGGTGTAATTGACCTTTCGCCGAGCCCCGCCCCAAAACGCTATTGTCCAATCAAACAGCGTAGCAACCGTTGCTATGTAAATATGGTCCGTCAAATCTTGAGTTCCAAGGAAGATTGTGAAGCGATGGCCTATGGTTTTGTAAACTGGACCGCAATACCCCGAAATATTGACCGGAGGAGTTGTGTTTTTTCCATTTCTAAAACCGAAAACAACTGGAGCAGTGCAACAATGGATAAACAGTACGGGCGACTCGGGACAGTTCCTCTACCAGCTAAATATAACGAACAAATGTCTGCTCAAAGGTAAAACTAATGTTTAACTAAAGCTATGGACTGACTGTGTTGTTAGATCTAGAGGAAAAGCACAAACTATACTGAAGTTATACCATGACAAGGATATAATTGGCAGAAGTTACGCTCTAAGCTGCTGCGTTTAGCGAGCCTCTTAGCTTTAGCCAACACGAGTAGCTTTAGCTCGCTAACAAAGCCTCGTAAATGAACAATATTCTTGCAATAGAGAAAATTAGATCTTAACATATGGAAAGCGAACTACCCTGGCAGTGAAGAGCAGGACAAGGCTGTGCTTGTTGCATTGAGGAAACGTTAAAGATCATGGGTTTTCTGATTTAGCTTGAGACCAGTAGCATTAGCCTCCATAGGAGTTATGTCCCTCCGTTGTGTATTTTAATGTTTTGAATAAATCCCTCCGCTGCATAGTGAACCTCTTCTGCCTCGATCTAGAGGAGATCAAGGCGAAATGTCTTTAAAAAAGTCACTAACGTGAACAGGTGTACTTCTTTCTGTCATTAAAGTCTATGGACCCTGTCATATTTGACGGACGTAGCAACAGTAACTAAGGGGGGCGGGGCTCGGCGAAAGGTCAATTGCTCCTCGTTACCATCACTCCTTGTCGCACGAGTGAAAAATCATCCCAAAAAGGGTCAAAAGTTGCACAGTGTCTCCTTCATCTCTCCATCTCTCCTTCATCTCACCATCTCTCCTCTCCCATCTCCCATCTCTCCCCTCTCCATCTCTCCTCATCTCACATCTCTCCTCATCTCTCCATCTCCTTCTTCTCTTCATCTCTCTTTCTTACTCTCCATCTCTCCCCCCCCCCCCCCCCCCCCCCCCCCCCCCCCCCCCCCCTTCATCCCCCCCCCTCACTCCCTCTCCCTCTCACCATCTCTCCTCATCTCCCATCCTCCCATCTCTCCTTCATCTCTCCATCTCCTCATCCTCCATCTCTCCACCATCTCTCCATCTCTCCATCTCCCATCTCCTTCATCTCTCATCTTTTCTTTCCAGCTCTCCTTCAGGAACATTGGTCTGCTGCGTTTGCTCTGTGAAAAGTGGGTCAACAGGGAATTCAATGACATCAGCAGTGGATATTCAAGTTTTGCCTGAGTTTCCTGTGGCGCTTCTTTGCTGTGTAATAATTAAAATTTTTGTAAGCTCATAGGCTGGTTTTCTCAGCACTCGTATGTTTTCTGTGCTCCACACCTGTCCTGCTGCATGATCACGAGGCAGTTTTTGGTCAGACGCAGCGAGGAGAAAGCACCTGAAGCTGGGATGTGCAGAGTGTTTTAGAGTTATAGAGAGTTTTATAATCCTGTGCAGAATGTTGTGACGTCTCGTTAAAAACACAGAATAACCCCGTGTGTTTGGCTGTCATGTTTTGGTGTCCTCAGCTTCTCGGCGAAACCACAAAACACAGATAAAACCTCAGCCTTGAACACGTCACGTACAGTATCTCATATTTATACGGCGCGACCTTTGCCTCTGGACTCATTACTCCGTGTTCAGCAGCTGCAGACGGAGAATTAAACACAAAAAACACAAACAAGGCAAACGAAACTAGCCTGACCTTAGCCTTAACATACAAATACAGAATCAGAGTGTGTGTCCGTGTCTGTAGACGTGATTGGCTGAGAGTTGGAGAGCTGTGATTGGCCGACACAGACACACACACGATCAGGAGAGAGGCTGAAGTGTCCTGTTTGGATTAGCGGCGGTGCGTTCAGGTGCAGTGCGATCTCTTGTTTCCAGGATGAAGTGTGTCTGAACGTCGTGCCGACAGCGACCTAGGACACGCACGCGCGGACTTTAGTGTTTTTAAAGGTGATTATGAAAACAGCGGATCAGAGCCGGATCAGTCTCCTGGAGAAACGGGAAGCAGCTCCAGAAACAAACGTATGTGCTTTAGTCTCTTAAGCCTGTGTTTTAGCCTGTTGATGTGTTGATGGCTCTATCTTGTAGTGACGCGCAGGTCAACCTTTTTCGTGACCTTCTCGCCCAACCAGAGTCAAAATGTGCTCAAAATTCAAGACTCGACCCAAACTCGAACCTTGTCTAGTCTACTATCTAAAACTCATAGTGAGCTTTTCAAGCACTGGTTAAAGGTTGTATGGAGGATTTTTCAAATCCAACAGCTGTTTGCTGTTTTTCAAATGATGCACATGTTTCTCCTCCCAGGCCACGCCCCTCACTGCACTGGGCCAATGAGTTACTAAGGAACATTTAGGGTTTGCAATAGATAACGAGGTACCTCGTTATCTATGGTCAACGTTTTACTGGCCTCTTCATGTCCACAGCTTAATATTTATAATTCTTTTTTGTTTAGCATAAGTACAAGGCTGTTACAAATCTATGCAACTGTTTTTGGACTGACAACAAACAATTTTGAAAATCCTCCATACCGAGACCGAGTCAAATCACAGCGTTCACAGAGAACAACACAGAAGCAGAAACTTCAGGCAGCTTGGATGAGCAGAGGACGACTGATGAGGCAGGAGGAGAGCAGAGCCCTGATGAGGCAGGAGGATGGCGGAGGCTGACCGATGAGGCAGGAGGAGCCGACCTGATGAGGCAGGAGGAGCTGACCGATGAGGCAGGAGGAGCTGACCTGATGAGGCAGGAGGAGTGACTGATGAGGGCAGGAGGGGCTGAGGGGGGGGCAGGATGAGGCAGGAGGCGATGAGGCAGGAGGAGCAGACCTGATGAGGCAGGAGGAGCGACCTGATGAGGCAGGAGGAGCCGACCTGATGAGGCAGGAGGAGCCGACCTGATGAGGCAGGAGGAGCAGACCTGATGAGGCAGGAGGAGCTGACCTGATGAGGCAGGAGGAGCAGACCTGATGAGGCAGGAGGAGCTGACCTGATGAGGCAGGAGGAGCTGACCTGATGAGGCAGGAGAGCCGACCTGATGAGGCAGGACGAGGAGGGAGCCGACCTGATGAGGCAGGAGGAGCTGAGGCAGGAGGAGCAGACCTGATGAGGCAGGAGGAGCTGACCTGATGAGGCAGGAGGAGCGACCTGATGAGGCAGGAGGAGCAGACCTGATGAGGCAGGAGGAGCGACCTGATGAGGCAGGAGGAGCAGACCTGATGAGGCAGGAGGAGCAGACCTGATGAGGCAGGAGGAGCAGACCTGATGAGGCAGGAGGAGCTCGACCTGATGAGGCAGGAGGAGCCGAGGCAGGAGGAGCGACCTGATGAGGCAGACCTGATGAGGCAGGAGGAGACTGATGAGCAGAGGAGAGGAGAGCTGACCTGATGAGGCAGGAGGAGCAGACCTGATGAGGCAGGAGGAGCTGACCTGATGAGGCAGGAGGAGCTGACCTGATGAGGCAGGAGGAGCAGACCTGATGAGGCAGGAGGAGCCGAGAGGCAGGAGCAGACCTGATGAGGCAGGAGGAGCTGACCTGATGAGGCAGGAGGAGCTGACCTGATTAGGCAGGAGGAGCTGACCTGATGAGGCAGGAGGAGCTGACCTGATGAGGCAGGAGGAGCCGACCTGATGAGGCAGGAGGAGCTGAGGCAGAGGAGCTGAGGCAGGAGGAGCTGAGGCAGGAGGAGCTGAGGCAGGAGGAGCAGACCTGATGAGGCAGGAGGAGTTGACCTGATGAGGCAGGAGGAGCAGACCTGATGAGGCAGAGGAGCTGACCTGATGAGGCAGGAGGAGCCGACCTGATGAGGCAGGAGGAGTTGACCTGATGAGGCAGGAGGAGCTGACCTGATGAGGCAGGAGGAGCTGACCTGATGAGGCAGGAGGAGCTGACCTGATGAGGCAGGAGGAGCTGACCTGATGAGGCAGGAGGAGCAGACCTGATGAGGCAGGAGGAGCTGACCTGATGAGGCAGGAGGAGCTGAGGCAGGAGGAGCTGACCTGATGAGGCAGGAGGAGCTGACCTGATGAGGCATGTAGCCGTGATTGACAGATTAATGAGCCAATCAGAGACAGGCATCTTCTGCCGTCTGAAAACCAACATGGCTGCTAAAATATCACCGTTTGAACCAGATTCATCCCCCTTTCACACTAGACTCTCCTCTCTAGTTTATTGTGTCATCTCACACTCCACATGCAGTACACTGGTGATGAGATGAAGCCACGGCTGCCCTGAGACAGACTGATGATGCTCCCGTCACCACACTGATTATTCCTCTGAAACTCTGCTGGTTTATTGGGTTTTCACATTTGCAGAAGGAGACCAGTGTGTTCGTTAGTCACATTATGTTTATTATTATTCCATGTGTTTTATGTTTGATTGACAGAGACGAAGGCCAGTGTGTGGAGGGAATCATCGAGATCTTTGACATGCTTCTGGCCGCCACCTCCAGGTTCAGAGAGTTAAAACTACAGAGAGAAGAGTACGTGTGCCTCAAAGCCATGATCCTTCTCAACTCCAGTAAGTGCACTTCCTCTGCTCTATTCTGCTCTGATTCTGGTCTGATTCTGGATTCTGCTCTGATTCTGCTCTGATTCTGCTCTGATTCTGGTCTGATTCTGCTCTGATTCTTTCTGAGCTCTGATTCTGGTCTGATTGCTCTGCTGGTCTGATTCTGCTCTGATTCTGCTCTGATTCTGGTCTGATACTGCTCTGATTCTGCTCTGATTCTGTCTGATTCTGCTCTGATTCTGAGATTCTGCTCTGATTCTGCTCTGATTCTGGTCTGATTCTGCTCTGATTCTGCTGATTCTGCTCTGATTCTGCTCTGATTCTGCTGATTCTGCTCTGATTCTGCTCTGATTCTGGTTCATAAAGAGACCAAGCCTTCTACAAACTGTGGCAGAAACAAATGCAAAAGTGTGCCAGACCCAGGCCGGGGTAACATTTTGTGAACTCATCTCTGTGACTAACTGCATTTTTGATGACATTTCATTTCTATATTTAATGCATCTGTTTGTTAAATTTAGACTATTTTGTCAAACTCTGCTTCTCTCTGTTTCTTTCTTTATACCAACTTTAGGCTTTTTTTTTTTAAGACTCTTATGTTCATGTTGAAAAATGTCAATTTTTAGCATTTTTCCAAGTTTGATATATGAAATTATATCCATTTAGGTCTGAAATATGGTCTAAAGTTGTTATTAAAGGGGCTGTACTGTGTAAGATTGAGAGGAATTTTATATCACATATAGTCCACAAACATTTAAATCATATTTATTCTTTACAACATGAAACTTAAGAGAGCACTGTTAACAATCCACATCAAACTGTGATACATTTATACGTATTTGAAATGTTTTATTACGGGCGGAATGTGGATTATTACGCTAGATGTCAGCATGCTTAATAGGCAAAATGCATGTGAATGGCTCCTCTGGTGTTCATGGAAATCACTTTGTTTGTTTGTTTTCTTACATAGTGTTTAATGTTAAAATAGTAGTTCATAAGATATCTTTTCTTCGTTCCACAATGAGGAAAATCCAGTGTTACAAGGCAGTTTAAGAACAGCAGCGACTATAATTGTAGGAACAGGTTTTAGGGTGTAGCCCCTGTCACTCCCCTGTCAGAGTCAGAGCGCATGTCCAGAAGCTTCTGCACAGGCACATAAATGTGTTTGACTACGGCAACACCTACCAGGACAAACCACATAGAATATGCTATATTTATCATTTACTTTTAAAATGTGTTTATTTTAGGTTACATATGAGCTAAACATCTGTGAAAACACAACATTTAACTGTTAATAAACTAAAGCAAACAGCTCGGAGCAGATAAACTTTGAGGTTACCAACGTCAGTGTTAAACTGAATGTTTTTTATGAGTGTAGAAAGTACAAGAGTTTTTTAATCTCATATGAGGAGATCTAAGGTTACAACTGACAAATAACTTTAAATAGATTTTTACTATTTGTGGCAGATTAAACAATGGAAATAAAGTTAAGCTAACAACTAGCATGATTGACTCTGATTGGGGAATGACAGCCTCTCCTCAGGGGGAGAGTTTAACTCAGATTAAATACAGCAAGTCTCAGATCACTTCCATCAGATGATAAGTTTGAAGTTTGTACTCTGGATCACCCCTGGACGAACGAGGGATTACACCGACTTAAAATAGACTTTGCAAAAACATAGAGAGTTTAAAGACTTCTCTTATGTCTGAGCACAGTGCAGAATATGTCAGGAGAAATAGATAAAGTGGCATCAGTTACAGTAATAGTAACTTTTACTGAAGGGCTGAGGTCACTTGTGTCTCTGTAAATCTGGAAACACTGCTCAGCCTTTAACATGTGGATCTAACCAATCACAGTGAAGAAGGAACTTTCTGAAAAAGCAGAAGATTGTATTTAACTTAACCGTGATGAAATGAAAATCGTGATATCTTTTGTCCCAGACCTCACATCAGCAGCAGATGGAGTCCGTGGTTCTAGTCTTTGTGTGGAGTCTCAGGTTCCCGAAGCTCCTCGTAAAGCTGATAGTGAATCTCACTGATATTTAAGCCCAAATAAAACATAAAAGTATCAGTTCTGTGTCACATAAATCCTGTTGTTCTGCTGTAAAAGTCTCTCGTAAAGGCGCAGAACAAACGTTTGTGTGTGTAAACCCATCCTCCGACCGTCTGCACATGAAAGACCAGTGTTTACTCCGGCCCAGGTCTGGACTGGGTTTAGATATTTAATACACCTTACATGAGTCTGGACGGGTCACACTGTCCTGACGGCGGTGGCAGAGTGGTTAGCCTGGAACCAACTGAAGGATAATAAACAAATCCTACTTTATATTCCACCGTTATATTCTTCATTTTCTTGGTTAGTTTTAGTGAGTCAGTAGAAGAGTTTATAATTGTCTGAAATGTTTAGACCAGTGGTTCCCAACTTGTGCCACTCTGGGACCCACCAAACAAACCACTCATCAAGTCGCGACCCACCACAAAAATGTTTTTAGATTGCTGTCCATATACAATGGTAAATCAGCCGCCTATGAGCCAAAACACAAGCAAACACTGTGTTGAATGAAACAACAAAACATACAAGCACTTAATGTGCCAAGTGCAGTTTGAAGTGATTTAAATCAGCAGCTTCAATGCAAATACAAACAAAAGCTGCACCACTAAACAACAACACCAACTGAATACAGACAATATAAAAGGTGTGTCACATACAACTAATGTGACAAGTGTGGTCTTGCTTTGGATTTTACAATTGCATCTATATCTGGGCTGATGGTGGACAGAGCTATTCTCAAATCATGTTCAACATCCAGTCTCTTTCTTTGCTTGACTTGACCTGTGGAAAAGCCACTTTCACAGAGATAGGTTGTAAGCACTGAACATATTGTGCAAAAGATTAAAAAGCCTGCGTATTTCTGGCTTTACTTATAGTGTGCTGTTTGTGGTTTACTTTTCTCTTAAACAAACAGTTTAATTTGTTCTGGCGTTTGTGTCTTTCAGTCTAAACACCTTTTATTCTCTCAAAGTAGCAAGCCAGCCACAGTAAAACAGTGTCCTGTCTTACCTGCGTTGTAGAGGAGGAGACACGCAAAGTAAAACTTCCAAAGCGTCTCCGGGTGTTGAAGATAATCCATTGAAATTCGTGCAGGACTGCTCCAAGTGTCTCCGCCCGTGTAAAGCGAGCTGTCCTTGTGTTTGTGTCCAGTTGTAGACTATCTGCGTTGTCCCCGCGCTGGTCCTCGGTCCACGCCGTGTTTGTATCAGGCGATCTGCGTTTTCGTCTAGCGCTCTGGGTCCGTCTTCAGCACATACGCCGCCTCCCCTCGCATGGATTCTTCTATCTCTGCTCTCGTAGAGCTGCGTCTGACTTTCCCTCTCCCGCACTGACAAGCTACATGTAGCCTATGTATAGGCTTAATCATACGCGGTGTTGGGCAGTTTATCACAGTAGACCAACATCAATGGACTGATTTAACCTGTTTCCCACACATTTAGGCTATCATAACGTATGCCCCTGGTTTGCCCCGCCCCCACAGCGTGCACCTGCAGGAAGACCTGCGGAGTCACCAGTCAATCAAATATTACTATGGCAACGTCAGGCCACGGCCGCTCACGTTGTCCTTCAAAATAAAAGTGCCCCATCTACTCCACTGTTATAAGACAAATGTAGACTGTTATAAATGTGTATTTTATTTTTGTAAAGTCTTTTGCGACCCACTCGATAGATGTCCGCGACGACCCACCAGTTGGGAACCAATGTAAGGTTTCCTTTAATTTTATATTAGTGCCAAGAGTAATCTGGGTGTCTGAACGTACTGAAATTATTTGTCTGAAGCTTTTCAGACAAATCATTTCTCAGACTAATGCAGATGTATATTCAGTAATTGTGTCACTTATTAATATACAATAATTAGTAAGGTTCATTTTAGTTACAACCGGCCCTTCGAGGACAACCCTGATGCCACTGTGGCCCTTTGTCAAAATCAGTTCGACACCCCTGGTTTAGCGTGATTGTTGTCCGGTCTCCCCACGTTGTCTTTGGGGATTCAGGACCAGAGTGCAAATAACTCACATTTATATCAGCGCAGACAGGTTTAGGGCGTATTTTAGTCACTCACATTCCTCAAAAGCCAGTGCGTTACATATATACTTTTTAAGTACAGTTTTATGTTCTGTACTGACAGATGACGAAGTTCAAATGTGTCTAAATTGACTGTTCTAAGTGAAATATCCACTGATCTCTTTGATTCTTCTTTAATCAAACGCACACATGATAGATCTCCTCTGAACGAGCTTCTCCTCTGAACAAGAACAAGACGTTTTATTGAAACTAATCAGGCTTTTTATAAAACTGCAGTGATTGAAAGGTTTGGTGAGATTATTACTTGATTTAGGAAAACTTAAATAATAGGACATAATTCTGTGCTTCTCTTGCAGGTCTACAGGCCAAACATTTGTCTTAAAAGTAAATGTGTGTGTGTTTGTGCAGACCTGTGTAACTCGGCTCCTCAGACGGCAGAAGAGGTGGAGAGTCGGGCTAAACTCCTCCGGTTACTGGACGCTGTGATCGACGCTCTGGTCTGGGCCATCTCCAAACTGGGCCTGTCGTCTCAGCAGCAGACGCTCCGACTGGGACACCTCACCATGCTGCTGTCCCACATACGACACGTCAGGTAAAGACACGTTCTCCTCATGCTGCTGTCACACATACGACACATCAGGTAAACACACGTTCTCCTCACACATACGACACGTCAGGTAAAGACACGTTCTCCTCACACATACGACACGTCAGGTAAAGACATGTTCTCCTCACACATACGACACGTCAGGTAAAGACACGTTCTCCTCATGCTGCTGTCACACATACGACACATCAGGTAAACACACGTTCTCCTCACACATACGACACGTCAGGTAAAGACACGTTCTCCTCACACATACGACACGTCAGGTAAAAGACATGTTCTCCTCACACATACGACACGTCAGGTAAAGACACGTTCTCCTCACACATACGACACGTCAGGTAAGACACGTTCTCCTCACACATACGACATGTCAGGTAAAGACACGTTCTCCTCACACATACGACACGTCAGGTAAGGAAGGTTAGGAGGAAAACACAAACTGATCATGTCAGAATGTAAGAGAGCTTTGGTACCTACGTCACAGGGCAGTGCTTTGTAAGACGCAGCCGCCATATTGGAAGGTTCTGAAAACCAAAGCGACCCTTGACCAGAGGAGCTGAGCAGTGTGTTAGTGGTGACACAGTGGCACAGCGATTAGTGCTCTGGGTTTGATATGTCAGGAGGCCCGGAGCCTTTCTAAAGTTCTGTCCATGTCAGCGAAGGTTTTCACCGAGTACTCCGGCTTAAGCTTACCTGTCTCCTCAGGACTCTCCAGAAAAGAGATTTTGAATCTCACATCTCAGATGATCAGTCTTACACAGAGCTTTTCAACTTTATTTTCCAGAGGGCCAGACTTTTTGGTTGGCTGACCTTTGGGCTTTGGGCCAAAGCTGCTTGACAAGCCACAATTTTAAGTTGGGGTTAAACAACGTATTCCTAACATGAGATTAGTTTCAATCAGTTGTAAAATAACTTCTAATAAATTTTTGTGGAAAAAAGACATCTGATCACTGAAGTAGAGCTTCTTATGTCGTATCATACCTAAGACTTACCCAGAATCAAAGCAGTGGAATCAAGTAAGTAACGTTTGGAAGATGGGTTAAGGGGTGGATTTAATTGGTTGGAGGGCCTGATTTGGCCCCTGGGCCTCATGTTGAACAGCCCTGGTTTAACAGTTTGCTTAGTTATCTGACAGACCATATACAGTATATGAGTTAATTTGCCAAAAAGCAATAAGTCAGTGCTTCTCAATTGTTTTTTGCCGTGCCCCCCCTGGGAAAGAGGAAATGTTTCGCGCCCCCCCTACTCACCACGGTGACTAAAACTCAGATTATTATCTATAAAAAGTGTATAAGTAGCCTATATTTAAAAGTGTATCCTTTTAAACATTAACAAAAGAAAAAAATCAATATCAACTTGAAACAAAGTTCAACAAATATTAACTTTATTTTGTACGTTTACACTTATTTATATATACACATATATTTTTTTTAATTCATATTTTGCAGTGTAAACAGCTTCACAGGCTGAATAGAAAAGGCTTTGAAAGCAGCGCTGTGTTTATTCCACCAGTGATCATACCGTACCGTTTGTGTGGAGTAAAGTTGGTGAAATGATGTGGCAGATCAGGCGTTTTACCGCGGACACTCGACCTCGGGCTTGTTGACGCTGCTCTGTCCCTGTAGAGCGACCGCGGTGCCGGGGCCATTCTTTTCACCTGTGTGTGTCTGGCGCGGTGCGCAAGAAGAATCGACTAAATAATCAGATTACAAAGTAAA
This sequence comes from Mugilogobius chulae, assembly GCA_038363315.1. Taxonomy (NCBI): domain Eukaryota; kingdom Metazoa; phylum Chordata; class Actinopteri; order Gobiiformes; family Gobiidae; genus Mugilogobius; species Mugilogobius chulae. The sequence goes on from JBBPFD010000031.1 coordinate 66,405, forward strand.
CGTTTGTTGCATCTCTGATTGTGACGTGGCACTCCAAAGTTCTAAACAAGCTCTCTCTTTCTTCCCTTCTCCCTCTTTCTCTACCCTAACCCTCTCTCCCTATCACCCTCCCCTCTTTCTCTACCTCCCTCTCTGTTTCTCTTTTTCTTTCTCTCTCTTTCTCTCTTTACTTCTCCCCATTCTCTCTCTCTTTCTTTTCTCTCGCCCTTTCTCTCCCTCTTTCTCTCCTCCTCCCTATTCTCTTTCTCTCCTCCTCTCTCTGTTTCTTTTCTTTCTCTCTCTCCCTCTTTCTCACTTTACTTCTACCCTTTCTTTCTCTCTTTCTTTTCTCTCCCCTTTTCTCTTTCCCCTCTCTCTCTTTCTTTCTATCTCTCTTCCTCTCCCTCGTTCTCTCTCTCTCTCTTTCTTGCTTTCTCTCTCTTATTCTTTGTCTCTTTCTCTCCCTCTTCTTTCTCTTTCTCTCTCCCTCTCTTTCCCTCTTTTTCCTTCTCTCTCTCTCTCTCTTTCCCCTCTCTCCCTCTCTCTCTTCTCTCTCACAGTAACAAAGGGATGGACCACCTCTCGACGATGAAGAGGAAAAACGTGGTCCTGGCCTACGACCTTCTCCTGGAAATGCTGGACGCGAACACCTCCAGCAGCAGCCACGCCTCCAACTCCTGCAGCCAATCACAGCCCGAGTTCAGCCCGCAGAGACACGCCCCCGGCAGCACCTTCGCCAATCGCCTCCTCCGTCTGATTTCAGCTCCCAGAGACACGCCCCCAGCAGCTCCTTCAGCCACTCACAGCCCGAGTACACGCCCCCGGACACGCCCACATCCTGGACAGACACCTGCAAGCCCCGCCCACGCACAGTCAGCCGGCCAATCACAGCCTGGTGCTCCCTCACATCGAGAACAACAAGTGAGTTATGTTTTTTTTTTTTACTTGGATCTGTGAATCTGAACAACTGTAGATGAAATTAAATGTGACAGAAAGATCCATAACACATGTTGGAACTGTCCCGGAGTGTTTTGTCTTTAGTTTGTGCACAGGAAGTTCATATTTAGTCCAAACGTCACATGTTTGCCTCGTGAACGCAGGACAGGCCCAAAAAGCAGCGAAGTCAGGTTCCTGCAAAACTTTTAAAGAAATTGTAAGACCTCTAATATCCATGCAGATGTTTAAAGACATTATTTTTATGAAATACACTACATACAATAAGTACAAGCACATTTTATATTCGGTCCAAAACAAACACGAAAAACATCAGCTTTTTTGGACTTGAGAGAGTCACAACGCAATCCGGATCAGATTCGGATCAAACAAGTGGACTTTTGCACTTTTCTGGTCTGAATACACCCTAATTGAAAGTGTCTCTGCTTTGGTCTAGTACAGGGGTGGGCAATTATTTTTCCTTGAGGGTCATATTCAAACCCAGAACAATGGTGCAGGGCCAGACCACCAACATTGTTATAACAAATTTTGATTGGGGCAAACACATTTCTTTGACAGAATATAGAAGACCAGTACAAATAAGATGTTTGCTCTACCAGAAAAAACTCATTGATATGAGAAAAAAAAATCAAGCCATAAAAATGAAGCTACTTTATGGATTAAACTTTAAGTTTTATGAGATTGAAATCGTAATTTTACAAGAAAAATAAAGGGGAAAAAATATTATCAGGACTTAGATAAGTCAAATGTTGCATAATAACACACAATAGATTTTTATATTTGTAACAATGTTCCATGATCCAAATTACAAAATTAATCCCAAAAAGCTCAAGTTTAATATTGAGAAAATGTTTTTTTTATGGCTTTGACTTTATTCTCATAACATTGTGAATTTAATCTCGAAAAGTTTATTGTTATTTTTGTCACTCAAACTTCGTCATGCATTTCTGTTTCTCAAAAACATGCCAGGGGCCTGATTGAAACAGGTCGCGGGCCGCATTTGGCCCCCGGGTCTGGTCTACTGGAATTCTAATTGTTTAGTCCCAAAGTTTTGAGGCAATTTGTGCTTGGTCTTCACAACAAACGCAATATCTCACACACATGCACATTCTTTATTTCAATGCAATATTAATAATTACACTTGGGCAATACTTAAAAATGTGGCTACCACTGTTGGCTTTTTGGTGCCTTGAGACAGATTTCATAGGTCAAGGTTAAACTTTATTTATAGAGCACATTCAAAATACAGCTCCCACTGTCCAAAGTGTTGTGCACAACCAAGAAGCATCACAGAAAACATTAAACATCGAAAGACATGAAAAAAGAAATGTTAAAGGCACCTCTTAATACAATAATAAATGGCCTATTCTTTTGTTCTTTTGTTTTTTTTTACATATGAATCCTTACTATACTGTATATTTTATCTAGTCATTTTCTCCCTCTGCTGCTCATTTTTATTCACACCATGAGCTGTGTGATTAGGATAGATCAATGCGGAGACTCTTATGACGACTATCTTCTGTTTACACATTTATAGAGACATTTGAAAACAAAATGTATTAAGAAATAACCTCAGAATGTATGTTTGTGTGTTCAGTTACCTGCCGTCAGACTCCTGGTCCATGGACTCCTGTGACACTGGTCCCGCCGCCTCAGACTTCCTCCTTCCTCCAGAGCCGAGACAAGTGGGCGGAGCTTTGGACACCTGAGAGGGAAAGTGGGCGGAGCTTTGTAGAACTGGAGACACTAGAACCTTTGAGTTTGGAAGAGGAACTGTGGTGAAAGCTCCGGTTCTTTTCATCTTTTCTATGACTGTGGGTTGGTCTGTGTTTTGGTGAATCTGTTTGTCGTCGCTGGAGCCAAAGACGGTAGTTTGTGCTCTTTTTACACTTTCACGAAAAGCCTGTGACTCTCTAAATGTACAGAACTCTGCACTTCTCCACAGCAGCTCTGGAGCGGACTCACGACAAACATTTAGCATTATGACAAAGAATAACAAGAAATATTAGTCGTTATTGCACTTACTGCCTAACCTCAAAGCCGTATCTAACCTTTTGGGGGCCGTAAGCAAAAAGGGGTCCCCCAATCTTGCATACAAACCTTAATTACCTTAATCAGCCAAGAGAAAGCAGTATTTATATTGACATTTTCATAATAATTCATAAATTTACGCAAAGGCTAAATAATATTTCTCACAATAAAGATTCTGTCCCAAATCTTTTGAATAAACAGATGCAGTTTTCCTAAATCTTTCCTAAATCTAAGCCATTTTAGACCAACAAATCTTTTAACAAAGTCAATTTATGTCCAATGTTATAGTCTGTGCATAGCAATGTCCGGCTCTGCCTAAACTGTTGACCAAGGGTGGACAACAAATCGATTGCAGCGTCAAAGTGAGTTGATCTTAAAGTCCTGACCAACTTATCTTAGTGAGAAGTGCAGTCATATATTACACATACCAAGTACACATTAATCAAGATTAATTTATTGATCTAGAAAACCCCTAAAAAATGTTGATATATTTTTTCAAATGTTTTGGGAGGGAACCCCCAGACCCCCTTCTGCCTTTAGTGGATAATAGATAATATATGTATGTAGTAAAAAAGAACAGGGAGGCACATGAAATCTTTCCTAAGGCACCAAAAGGCTAGCACTGGACAGGACTGTGAATCATTTAGCATGCTTTGAGGCAAAATGATAATGAACAGCCACTATAATCTACATAACTGTATTTCATTGACGACACATATGCAGTGCATGGTAGCAGAGTGGTTAGAGCACTTATAAGGGGATTGTTGGTTTGACTCTACGCCTACAGCCAGACCGAATCAACATCTCCTGATCTCTATGGGTGGAGTTTGCATGTTCTTCGGCTTCCTCCAAAAACATGCTTGTAAAGATCAGTTAAGCTGGTCTATTTGGTAAATAGTCTCTTTATATTGCGCTTTTCTACCTTTTAAGACTCTCAAAGCACTTTACAATCTAGTGTCTTGCCCAAGGACACAATGACAATCCACTCTTGTCGTCCCACTGTGGCACCTGGTGTTCCAGCGGTCTCCCATCCACGTACTGACGAGGTCCTTACATGCTTAGCTTCTGAGATCTGACAGGATCAGGCTTTGACAATCAGGTGTGACCACAAGTTGGCATCACTGTGAAAATTCCCCCGGTGCACGAGTGACGCTCACTCAGAAACATTTGTGACAAAACAAGTATTTATTTCCTTCTTTCCTCAAAACCTTGACACTGACCTGATGAAGGTTTGTGCAGCAGAAGTGTATTTTCTGCTCTGATCCCACAGGACAGTCCTGTCATAGACTGTTTCTGAAGCCCAGGTTAACAGGGGTGGGGCGTAAATTTATAAATCAGGGGTTAATATTAATCCTTTAAGCACCAAAGTAGCAATTCTGCACATTTGCACATTTCAGACTTCAGACCTTCTGTTTTTGTGAAGTGTCAGAAGCTTGAAAAATACCAAACTCATCTAAGTCCCAAAGGCTTTATGTATTATTTTATACAAAGAAAAATCAGCTTAAATTCTCCAGGTGAAAGTTTGAAGACTTTATATTTACAGAATTGTATTTCAACTGAAAACACTGGCACCTAAAGCTTTAATAATTTTCCATTTTTAATTTAAAACATAAAAATATATACAATAAATAATAAAAAGTAACTGATATAAAATGTATCAAAAAAACTGAAATTGCATTGATGTTTAAAAAAATTTTCTGGAGGAGGCCCCCCAGACCCCCCCCCTGTCACCTCAAACTGGAACAAGCGGTAGAAAATGATCGTCCGACTGAACTAATGTGTTTTCTAAAGTGGTTTGTTCAGTGTTTTATGTTTGCGTCCGTCCGCTCCAGAGCTCAACGCACCACATTTTAAACTCACCACAACAAGCCGCCATCTTGGATCCGTTTGACAATCTTCTGCATGTTTTTTACCTGAAATAACTCAACTCAACTGTCTGTGCTTCATACTGGGACTTTTAATAGGCTGTGTTCACCTTTTAGCAATTTAGCAACAAGGAATGAGGAATGTATCGGTATCTGTAACGACCGATATTTAGCCGATGTTGTTACCCATTTTTGTAACTTCAGACCTGAATTTAGCCATTAACCCCCCGTTTTTTTTAAGATAAATAGTCTCGATTTATAAAGCACTTTTCCACCTTACAAAGCAGTCAAAGCACTTTAATGTCAAGGATCCACTCAACCAGTGTAACAGAGACCGAGACAGTGTGGGTTAGGTGTCTTGCCCAAGAACACACCGTTCAGTCTTGTTGTCCCACCTGGTGTTCCAGTGGTCTCCCATCCAAGCACTAACCAGGCCCTAACTTGCTTAGCTTCTCAGTTCTGACAGGATCAGGTTTGACAAGCAGGTATGGCCACTTTTATAGATTATATTAGAGCAATGCAGCCTCTCTGGAAGCTTCAAAGAAAGCTCCAAAACAGCTCTACATGATGTTAATCGAGTGTGCTTCGTTTGTGCTGGGCATTTCATTTTATTTTTTAGTAGCATCTTTAAAAAACACAATTAAAGACATAATTTTTGCGGCAATTGTATGACGACATCAAATCAGAATTAATTTGCTAATTATTGACGCCATTTTGGGCAGTTTAGTTTTTTTTTTAAAGCTTCCTGAGAGGCTGTATTGCTCTCACTGCAAAAAGGTCTTTCAAAACATAACAAATATTTGCTTATTTTGAGGTAAAAATGTGTTAAAAGTGAAATAATCTGCCAGTGCAGTAAGAAAATTTGACTAACCTCGTTGAAAATGTTAGTTTCAAGTTCTCTTGGCAAGATTTTTAAGCAAATCATTACAATTATGGCTTAAAACAGACCTAGGCAAACTGCAGCCCTCGGACTGTTTTAATCTGACCCTCGGAACGCTTTTGAGAATAAGTGTTACTCTTTAAATGTCTTTAATTTGATTGATTTAGCAGTGGAGCGTGTGTCTTTGCTTGATCTGGATGCCATAAGATTTATCATAATAAATGATCAAAATAAAAAAGATGATTTTAAATGAACTTACAATAATGATAATTTGTCGCACCTGTGACTGAATTCCGGCCCTCCACCACTTATTCGGGTTCGAATCTGGCCCTCGGGGAACAAATAATTGCCCACCCCTGCTGTAAAGGGGCACTGTGTAAGATTGAGAGGAATTTTAATTATCACATTTAGTCCACAAATATTTAAATCTTATTTATTCTTTACAACATGAATACTTAAGAGAGCACTGTTAACCAATCCACATCAATGTGATACATTTATACGTATTTGAAATGTTTTATTACGGGCCGGAATGTGGATCATTGACGCTAGATGTCAGCATGGTAGATGGGCAAAATGCACTGGAAATGCTCCCCTGGTGTTCAAAGTGGACATTACTTGGATAACTTTGTTTTTTTTCTTACACAGTGCCCCTTTAAACAGACACAAATTTGCTTAAAATAAGTTTTTATATCTAGATAAGGTAAATCAGGATAGAATATCTTAGAACAAGTCAAATAATTTTAGTAAGACTTGGTCTTATTAAGTGAAAAAATCTTAGTCTAACTTGTAAGATGAATATGCTTTTATCAAAGTTAGATTTTCCTTTTTTGCAGTGCTAATATGAAAGATTAAACAAAAACTAAAACAGCACAAACAAAACTTTTTTGCAGCACAAACGGCTCTAAAAATTCACATTGACCCATCGCTATTGGCAACATTTTATTTTCAGATAAAAAGCCGTAAACACAACATTCACAAATGCTAAAATAAAACCTTGGCTAAGTAACTGTTGCTAAAATGCTAAAGTGAACACAGCCTATTTTCTCACTGTTTCCGATCGATGTTTGAAAAAAAAAAAAAATACAAGTTTGTGGCCTTTTTCAGATGACTGTTAAACCTTTCAATCTCTTTACCCGGTTCAGAAAAGAGCTGATTTTAACCGAAAAAAAAAAAACATCACAAAAAAGGGAAAATAGTTTAAACTCGTTGGTTAAAATCAGCTCCGGATTCACTCGTGTCTGTAAAAATTAGAGATGCACCGATCCGATACTGGGATCGAGTATCGGCTCCATGATATCGGTTCAGCCGATATCCTAGTTGTGTTTAATTGGACATAATGAGTCTGATTTATAGGCTGATGTTGAGCCAGAATGTCTCATAATGTCTTTCTCTCTCTTCTCACTCTCCTCTCTCTTCTTTTCTTTCTCTCTTTCTTCTAATTCTCTCATCTCTCTACTACTCTGTCTTCTCTTCTTTCTTTCTTTTTTTTCTTTCTCTCTCTCTTCTCTTTCTTCTCTCTATTTCTCTGTCTTCTTTCTCTCTCTCTCTTTTTGTCTCTTTCTTCTCTTTCTCTCCTCGCGCTCTTTCTTTTTCTTCTTTTCTTCTCTTCTCTTCTCTCTCTTTCTCTCTCTCTCTTCTCTCTCTCCCTCTCCTCGCGCTCTCTCTCTCTCTTTCTTTCTTTCTTTCTTCTCTTTTTCTCTCTCTTCTTAAGTTGTTCAGTTTTGTCTTGCAGTATAAATAACACTATATGATCAAAAGTCTTATGTTTTGAAAAGGAAAAAAGAGCTATTTCAGTCCTTACACAAGTATCGGCGATATCGGGTATCGGCGGATGCTTAATTCTAAAGTATCGGGATCGGTATCGGAAGTGAAAAAGCTGGATCGGTGCATCCCTAGTAAAAATACTAAATGTTCAAGGTTTTTTCCAGATCCACAAATCAACTGTTTTCTGTCAATTTACAAGTTTATATCTGCAACAATAAAAACAGCTCGAAAAATATGTTTATAGTGTCGTGTGTCGTTTGTAAATAAATCAATAAATAAAACACATAAAGGGTTGCACGGTAGCAGAGTGGTTAGAGCTCTGGCTTCCCAATAAGGAGGTCGTGGGTTCGACTCCCGGGTCGGACCATGTCAACATCTCACGATCTCTCTGGGTGGAGTTTGCATGTTCTCCTCGTGTCACCGTGGGTTTTCTCCGGTTTCCTCCCACCTCCAAAAACATGCATGTTTAGGTTAATTGGGCATCACTGTAAATTACCCATAGTGAGTGAATGAGAGAGTGAATGGTTGTCTGTCTAACCCTGCGACGAGTTGGCCACTGTCCAGGGTGTTCCCCGCCTAAGGCCCAAAGTCACTGGGATAGGCTCCAGTCACCCGCGACCCCTAACGGGATTAAGCGGTAGAAAATGAATGAATGAATAAAACACATACAAGTTAAAGATTTTTGGACATTTTTACTCCAAACAAGTCGATAAATACGTCAACATTCAGTTTGTGGCACTGTCCCTTTAAGATTTCACACCTTTTTTATTAACAACTAAAGCAAACTCCATGATTCTTCCATAAATATGTCTAAAATTCAACAAAAACAATCTTTTTTCTGTACAAAATATGCTACAAACAAACGAGCTGCGGTTCAGAGAAAATGCCTCGGACACTTTTTGGTTTGGACTGAAAATAACAGGTATGGCTTCTGTTTTTAGATGTTTGAACGCAAAATAAATAAGTGTAATTATAAATACAGGGGTGGTTTATGATTTTGTGCATTTTTAGTAAAGTTAAGGTTTGAAAAATGCTGTAGAAATATAAAGATTTTACTTTGGGGAGCCTAGATTTATCATGAAATGTACAAATAAATAATGTTTTTTAACAATTCAAATGACAAGTTTTGATTTAATTTGTTGTTGGAGAGAAAATGGTTAAAAAATAAAGTAAATATTTAAATTGGCTTGAAATTTCATGTGGAAAGTGATGCACAACCAGCACTATTAACATTTAAACTGGCTGTATTCTCCTCTGGTTAAATAAAAAGGTAAATTCTTGTGTCGTAAACAGCAGAAGACATTTGTAAATAAATACATGTTCAGATCAGAGAAAGACATGTGATATTTGAACTCTCAGCCCATTTTTTTGATTGAATCCAGGTCTGTTCTTATGTGGCTGAAGTCTGCTGGTGTAGATCTTGTGTTGATCAGGGGGTCTGCTGTGACTTTGTAATTATAAATATTACATTTATGAATCTAAATCTTCTTACTTCAGTGTCTGTTACTGCTGTAAATTAAAGGAGCCACATTATGGAGGGATTTTTTGTTTCTCAACACGGGCGATGTGCGTGTGCCCGACCTGCAGAAAGAGCCAGCGCTAATAGACACAAACAGTGGAAACAAGTGGAAAAAACTCCGTTGTCAGTAACTACAAGAGTAAAACTACAAGAAAAACAGTGTCTCAAGCTTCAGGAGACAGACGTCTGTCAGACCGCTTCAGACCTGATCCAAACAGCTGCTCTCGTTCTATTTCAGTGGTCCCTCGCTCTATCGCGGTTCACTTTTCGTGGATTTTTTTTTTAGTGCAATTTTGCTTTATTTTTTATACAATGCTTTGGTTCTATAGACGTGCGCTGTAAGCTGCTTTTCTCTCAAACTCACTGTTTGGACCGTATTACATCGCAGCATTCACAGACAACAGCACAGAAGCTCTTTTATAAAACTTGAGACAGTTTGGATCATGCAGGGGAGCTGACCTGACGCTCGGACGTTTCTCCAGGTGAGGATTTGACTCTTTGAGCTCGTAGTTACCATGATAAGTTTGTTCACGCTGGAACGTCATTTGTGTAGTTCAGAGATGTGTTTGAGGAACTTGTTGTGACTTGGCTAGAGTCTGGATGTGTTTCGTGTCGGCTCTGGAGCCCGTGTGATCCGTGGCTCTGCGGTCGGCTGTGGAGCGCAGCGGGACGGGCAACGTGCCAAAAGCAGAGCAGGCCAACGCGCACAGCACCGTCCCTCTTTAAGCGTCACAAAAACCACTCGCGCTGTTGTATCTGGCGGTGAATCATGTGTTCAGCACATTATTACCTGTACAAAAGACACTAAACATCAGAACCAGGCAGGGTATCAACTGAAATTACTGGTAAAAAATTAAGATCACTACTTCGCGGGTTTCGCCTTTCACGGGTTATTTTTGGAACGTAACCCCCGCGATAAACGAGGGACCACTGTTTGTTGTTTTAATCAAAGAAGTTTCCCCAGCTAAGCAGATGAACAGCGGCTCTTTCTGCACGGAACATGTGCTGTAGAGCGAAAATTGACGTCGATCGAAAATCCCTCTATAAAATGAGTCCAATATTTTTTTTGGAATGCCAGTATGTACAATATATTATAATGCAAGGTAATGTTAATGTGTTTTTATTACTGTCCTTTGATACTGTTCTTGTGTGTTTGGAGGGTCTGGATCACGTGTGTTAGGGCCCGTTGGTGTTGATCACGTGGGTGTGGATGTCTCTGGGTGTAGATCACGTGTGTTTAGATCCGTTGGTGTAGATCACGTGGGTTTAGGACCTTTGGGTGTGGATCACGTGGGTGGAGGTCCATTGATACTGTTCTTATGTATCTGGAGGGTCTCTCAGTCTTGATCACGTGGGTGGAGGGCCGTTGGTGTGGATCACGTGGGTGGAGGACCTTTGGGTGTGGATCACGTGGGTGGAGGGCCGTTGGTGTAGCGCAGCATGGGGTAGAAGGAGCGGGCGAAGTTGTTGGACAGGGCGCAGCTGTACTGGTCCTCGGACAGAGGCACCAGGCAGGCCAGGACCAGCAGCAGCAGCAGGACCAGCTGAAGGGGGAACGCCGCTCTCAGGACCCGGACCAGGAAGGAGCGACGCTGGGAGGACGTGTCTCTGCGCTGGGCCCTGGAGCACAACACCAACAACAGTTAAATACACTCACAACATCACAGCTGGTTATGAGAATGCGGGGTGTTACTTATACGACAGATGGATATGTGTATCTCTGAAATTAGTTCTACACATTATGAAACACAGAAAAGAAATAACAATAGTCTCTATTGGTTGAAGCGTCTAGTAAGGAGCCGAGAAGTCAAGTTTTCTGTTAAATATAGTAAAAAAAATGCACAAAACCCCCTCTGTGTGCAGGTTTTTAAAGCCAAAATAGTCTGCTATTCTGCTCATATCAGCCGAAATACATTTTAGGGTTCCTTCACAACATCTTATTCACAGAGATGGCAAGTAACTAAGTATTTTTACTCAAGTACTGTACTTAAAGTTGGGGTAACTAACGTTTTTAGTTGTAAATTAGTAAACTTTGTGTTTCCCCCCAAAAAGTATATGATTAATGCAGCACATTGTGAAAAAAATAGCCCACAGAGTACTCTCTGAATCGAATAATAAAGAATTTTATTTCTAATCAGGAGCAGAATGCTGCGTTCTGATTGGCTAAGCTTGGGTGGTCCTCTCCAGTTTTACTTTAAAAGAGAAAAAAATAGGGTTTTAAGTCAAAATTGCAACCAAAACCTAATACATATTGATATTAACAATCTGTTGAAGGATTTATGAGAGGAAGTTGTCAGATTTAAAACCTAAATGTGTTTGTGAGAAATCACCTACCCCACCTTTAAGTAGTTTTTTTGAGTTTCTGTACTTTACTTGAGTATTACAAAATATGGTGACTTTTTACTTTTACTTCTTACATTTTTCAAGAAATATCTGTACTTTCTACTCCCTACTTTTTATAATCATGTTATTTACTTTATAAAACATTTATTTTTTCTTTTAAATACCAGGTTAAACCCGCTGTGCTGCTGTGTAGCCTATCAGTGCTTTGTGAACAAATTAGGAAGTGAAAATCTGCAAAAACGTTATATTTTCTGACAAAAATGACATACTGATCACATGATAAAAGTCAGATAACTATAATTAATTTACTGTAAAGCCATTTCACACTCCACAACATCACAAACCAACTTTATGCTCTGCAAAAATGCATTTTGAGATTGGTTAAAGGGGCTGTACTGTGTAAGATTGAGAGGAATTTTAATTATCACATATAGTCCACAAACATTTAAATCATATTTATTCTTTACAACATGAATACTTAAGAAAGCACTGTTAACCAATCCACATCAATTGTGATACATTTATACGTATTTGAAATGTTTTATTACGGGCCGGAATGTGGATTATTGACGCTAGATGGCATCATGCTTAATAGGCAAAATGCATGTGAATGGCTCCCTCTGGTGTTCAAAAGTGGAAATCACTTTGTTTGTTTTTCTTACACAGTGCCCCTTTAAAATGTCTTAAAACCTGGATGTTTGGTATTTTCTTCTGGTTCAGATGGTTTTACTTGATGTACTTAGATTATATGACTTGTTTCAATAAATGTCTTCTTATTTCAAGACAAATTATTTTCTCACATTTTTACTCACCTCATTGGCAAATTTGATTCAAGCTCAAATCTCTTGAAAACATCATACATTTCTAGTATTCTAGTAGTTTTAACCGAGACTAGATAATAACTTTTGGCAGTGTGATTGCACTTTTTACTTTTTTTTTTACTTAAGTATATTTACACACGTTTAGTTTCATACTTTTTTACTTAAGTAAAGGCGCTTTAGCAGGACTGTGACTTTTATCAGAGTTGTTTTATACAGAAGTAACTGTACTTTTACTTGAGTAGTGAACTTCAGTACTTTTGCCATCTCTGCTTATTTATTTGTCAGATTTCAGTTTTACCTCCTGTTGGCTGGTTGTTGTTCGGCTGTCGTCTGAAGTCTGGGCTCCTGCTGACAGAGGAAAGACTTTTTTATTCATTTGACAGAGAATATTTAGCTTAAAAGATAAATAAACAGCCAGTTAACGTAAGTGTTGTGTAGTTAGCTGTACCTTTTGCGAGCTGACTGGAGTGGAGTGAGACAGAGGTCCAATTCCGTCCACCTCAGAGCCGAGCAAAGTGGATTTCTCCTGCAAAGACACAAGACAACACATTTACAACAGTCTGTGGACGAGTGGACAGTCTCATGCTTCTGTTATAAAGTGTTTGTACCAGTCTGGCGTTGAGAGCGTTGGTGTCGTGCCCAGTCTGTCGCAGCAGCAGTCGCAGCTTGTTGTGGATCACGTGGACCTTCTCTTTGGCCTCCAGACCCTCGTCAGAGCTGGGATCCACCAGGAGCTCAGAGGACAGGGTCTGAAGAGACGAAACCTGCTGCTCTCGACTGTGCAGATCCTCCTGGAGAGACTGAGGACGGACAGAGACGAGAAGGACAGTCAGGAATCTAAAGTATCCAATGAGCATGTCCCTGAGCTGCAGAAGTGTCTCTCTGGTTATATAAAGTCAGGGTTCCCACTCGTGACCAAAATTTTCCAGGACATTAGCAGGACATTCGCAACAAGGATTTTATGTAATGGTGACATCTACATCACCAATATTTAGCCTCTTTTGCCAAGTTCGTTATAGCCCAGTAGTCCTCATATATGACAATCACAGTATAACACAGTGTGGCCAGATCTCTCAAAATGTGATCTTAGCTCGAATTGAGACATGGGCAATTTACAAAGCAGCAGCTCACTTTAACAGCCTCTTTTTACTGTGGCTCATGGACATCACAGTTACAGTGTTTCGGCAGTGAGTGGGGGGTCAGGGGGTCCTCCCCCAGAGATTTTAGAAACATTAAGTAAATTTTTGTGCAATTTTCTGATGCATTTGACAGGTTTCCAGTAGCTGAAGAAATGGATTGATAATAGAAAATAAACTGATGTTAAACTAAAATCAAACTATTGTTAAGTCTATTTTGGTAAATAAATGCTTCCAATTAAAACATTTGACTAAACAGCCAATTGAAAAACAGAAAAATGAGAATTGTCAGGTAGTGAAGATTGTGCGTCCTCAAAAGTTGAGTGCTAAACCCAAAAAATAATTTCAGTTAATCAAAATGTATAAGGGTTGCACATCTCATTAAAAAAAAAACTTCAGGACAGAAATACTCACATAGTTTTTATTTGGCTATTTCACACAAGTAAACGCTAACGCCTGAAATAGCCAAATAAAAACATGTAGTATTTCTGAAGATGTGCAACCCTTATACATTTTGATTGGTTGTGGAAACTATTTTGGTTTGGGGGGGCTGCCCCCAGGCAGGTCAGGAGTCGTCCCCCACGAAATTTTGGATGTGATTTGTGCTATTTGGGTTTGCAGATCCTATGTTTTTAGAGGTTTTGCATTAATACAAAGGCAGCTAACTTACACATAAGGCCTTTTAGAATCGGCTGTGCATTTTATAAAAATCTGGTTTGTTTGCACCCTATGAAGAGGTTTCAGTAATTTTCCAGAAAAAAAAAAGAAATCCATGACATTTGGCTGTTTTTCTCAGTTTCTATGTGTTTTCCATGACTGGAAAATGGTCGAAGCATTTTTCAGATCTTCTAGGCTTTTCAGGACGCGTGGGAACCCTGAAAGTGTCTCACCTTAAGCGTCTCTCTGGACACAGTTGTATAAAGTGTCTCACCTTAAGCGTCTCTCTGGACACAGTTGTATAAAGTGTCTCACCTTAAGCGTCTCTCTGGACACAGTTGTATAAAGTGTCTCACCTTAAGCGTCTCTCTGGACACAGTTATATAAAGTGTCTCACCTTAAGCGTGTCCCTGTGCTGCAGAAGCGTCTCTCTGGACACATTTATATAAAGTGTCTCACCTTAAGCGTCTCTCTGGACACAGTTGTATAAAGTGTCTCACCTTAAGCGTCTCTCTGGACACAGTTGTATAAAGTGTCTCACCTTAAGCGTGTCCCTGTGCTGCAGAAGCTTCTCTCTGGACACAGTTCTATAAAGTGTCTCACCTTAAGCGTGTCCCTGTGCTGCAGAAGTGTCTCTGTGTCTCACCTTAAGCGTGTCCCTGTGCTGCAGAAGCGTCTCTCTGGACACAGTCTGGTCTCGGAGGTTCACACAGTAGAGTCGGGCCTCACACTGGGACAGCCACAGCAGCAGAGAGTGAAGAGACTCGTGGAACTCCTGAAAAAACAGACAGAAAACTAAATACATTGTGTCTTAAATTCACATTATTTGATGAACCAGCTTCTGTTCTTGCTCTGTTTGATAATTTTAACGTAACACATAATACATTAGGGTTTCTAGCCGTGTGTTTGTACCTGACACTTGCACAGGCCCTGGTGCAGACGCAGTTCCCAGCCCTGCAGACAGGAGCAGGCCTGAGCCCAGCTGTGATTGGCCGATTCCACCGCCTCCTGCAGATCCTGAGCCTCAGACGAGAACGAGCCGTGAAGAAAGTGTCGACTGCTCAGGTTCACAGAGATCATCAGGCATTTGTAACTGCAGAACAGCCTCTGCATCTCCTGGACACACAGAGAGGTCAGAGGTCATTACCAGGGATCTGTTATAATATCTGGATACATTACTGCTGCTTGTATCTGTTGTAAATCATCCACAGTGGTCGCTCCATTGGGACTAGAGAGTACTTTGTCCATAGAGTGTAATACAAACACAAACTGCTCGTGTTCAACAGAAATGGCTTCAGTGACAGTCACAATTCTGACCTATTTTCGTATCATGTTTTTTCAGGGCCAAAAGATTTTAGTTGCGTATAAAACTAGCTTGGGTTACCGCTGCTCGCTCTGTAACTTTTGCTCTGATTGGTCAGAACAGTCAGGCCTGAGCTTTCGGTTCCGTTCAGCTCAAGCTCTTTGCCCAAAGAATGGCAACAATCGCCAGTGAGCAAAAGCCACTGACGCACAGCGCTGCCATCATTACGCTCCCAGCAGTTCAACGAATCAATGAATTCTATTTCCAGTTCCAGCAGGGACAAATGTGGTCCACCAAGTGATGCGATTAGTGGGCCATGAGCCGGATCATAAAGAAATATATCAGAGCTGAAGTTGTTCACCACAAAGCTCAAGGCTTGGCTAAAAATGAATCAAAGCTGTGCCCATCTGTAAATATTGTAGCGTGTACGTATGTGAGAGTGTTGAGTGTGTACATGTTGAATATGACACTGCACTGCTGTAAATATTAACATTTTATTGTTATACCAGGGACAGGAGTTGAAAATTTGCATTAGCTACACTCTATATGCGTCGCATCAGCTGCATGCTTTGCTTGTAACTATGTTTGATTGTCCCTGTCAAATAAATAAATAAATAAATAAATAAATAAATAAATAAATAAATAAATAAATAAATAAAAAATAAATAAATAAATAAATAAATAAATAAATAAATAAATAAATAAATAAATAAAAAGCCTGAGGAGGCGAGTTCGGTTCGAGCCATGAGTTTCTCGTGAAGTGCCTTGTACACCAGCTCCAGTCCACTGCGGTCTGTATTTGTCCAAACTGTGTGGATTTAGACAAGAATGTTTGTATTGTGATTGAATCAGACTGCTGCAACCTCAAAGAAAACAGACTCTCTATGGATTCTTTCCACACACTTACACGACTCTTGGACGTGTACTCACACTGCTCCGAGGTCTGTGTACAATGGTACGTTGGTTTTAAGCACTTTCTAAGTCTTGCAGGATCCACACAACACTCACACTCAGTGTAGGACAGACTGTCTGCAGTAAAGCTGCTTCTGATTGGTTCAACAGATTGGCTCTAAATTCTTTTATATTTGAGATGTACTTGGAGAGGAACTTAGAGACTGTTCATTTCTGTCAGATAGACAGACCTCCAGGACTTCTTCTATCAGGTAACTTCTGCAGCTGTGGCTGCAGTAAAAGAGAGTCCGTGGGACTGGACAACATTTATTGCCTGTGTTATGGCTCCCATCTTTTCAGTGCTAGTGCTTCGTAATGATAAGAATCACCTGGTCTTCAGAAAGATACGTTATATGTCTAGTTGTCTGTGCAAACCGCTTTGATAAAAACAACAAAAGAGAACGAGAGCTGACTGTTTTGATCAGGTTTGAACCGTAAGAACAGAAGTCATTCACAAATGTTGATTTAGCAGCAAGACCTTTGTTTTCACAGTGATAAACTCTTCTAGTGAGCTGACAACAGCGCTGGTGTTTCTGCTTGTGACAGGCAGCTGCGGTTCTTTCTGCTGCCCAGTTGTGCGCGCCCCCCGTATTGAGAAACACATAACCCTGCTCTAAACACAGACAGAAGCTTCTGAAGCACCTTGAGTTTGCAGATGTTGTCCTCCAGCTCTCGGACGCTACTGCAGGGACACAGCTGCTGGAGCTGGTCCAACTCAGGCAAGACACGACCCAACCAGGAAGTGACGTCACAGAGGTCAGAGGTCAGCTTGTGCCACTGATGAGGCTCCGCTGAGACGTCCGTGTGGTGAGACTGAGCCTGCTGCAGCTCCCAGCGCTCGATCACTCCTGAAGAACAGAGAAAGAGAAACAGTCAACCACATTATGTATTACTTTAGTGGGATAACAAGGATTTAAAAGCACTTTACAAACTTACTACAGTTACTACTATACAATATTACTTTTTTAACATGTTAAAAAGATACATTTGGATTTTTTTTTCTGTATGTAAGTGAGTCTTTACCCGTGTGCGTGTGCTTGTCTGCCGTGCTGTGAGTCAGGCCGCTGTCACTGAGCTCCTCTTCGTCGTTCAGGATCAGTTTGACCTGGTTCACTCGGTCGATGCTGCCGCTGCATTCAGACATCAGCTTCACCTGGAACAAGACCACGTCAGCCTGATACAGTTACAGGGTTTTACTTTAGGTTTGGACAGAGTTTAGTTTTACGTGACTTAAAAAAACATTCTCAACTTTTCTACGACCTTGTATAATACATTCAAGGAAAAAAGAAACGCAACATTTTAATTTTTGAAAATTTCTTATAAAACGAGTCCATTTGTAATGATTTGTGTCCATAGTGAGCTGAACACAGGTGAACAGATTTCTCTATAAAAGGCACCAGAATGAAGCCAAAAACACACGACTGTCTCAACCAGAGAGGGATGGAGCTATGGACGCTGTTGTCTTGTGTCTCCAGGGTGTTTGGAGTCACCGCTCTACCATTAGTCGTCTTGTTCCTCTAACGACCGCCCTCGTACTGGTGGCCCCGTGTAACGACCGCTGCACAAGACCAACTGCCCCCCCGCACATCTCCGTGACAGGTTCAGCCTCCACCAGGTCCACAGCCAGACCATTGGGACACACCACAGGCCAGTGTCTCCAGAACCACATCACTCCGCGCTGACGATATTCCACCATATGGGCCACATGTTGGATCAGTGCTTACCCCCCAACATCGCTCAGCTCGGGTCGAATGGTGCACTCACATCGTCATTGGACTTTGCCAGAGGTGTATTTAATGGTCCCATTGAAAATGTCTGGGATCTGCTCAGTGTGCGTGTCCACTGACGTGAACATCCTCCTGAAACTCAGCAGCAGCTGAAGAATGGATCAACTCAGACACTACTGCTGATGGATCCATGAGGCTGAATAACCTCTGTCCAGGGCCAACGGGGTCAGTGAACTATTGACAGTCTGATGAAACTCTGTCACTTTTGGTTTGGGGGTTTCTCTATTGTTTGGTTGTGTTATTGGACTGAAAATGTGTAAACGCCACAAGAGTTGGCCTGAGGATTAGAAATGGATGTAGGGTTCATATGAAACAGACGAATCTCAAAAATAAAATTATTCTGGCCCCACAAAACTCCCAAAACTGAGTGTTGCGTTTCTTTTTTCCTTGAGTGTATAAGGCCCAGAGGCCATGGTCTTTTTACATTTGACAAAGTAAAATATTTAGTAAATACCTTTACTTGTCTTATTGAAAAATAAACAAATAAATAAGGAAAAAAATGTTGTCGATGTCGTCATTAACAAAAACAGATCCATGGATGCGATAGTTTGCTTGGATTATTACAGTTTACTAATCCTGGCCATATAAAAGGAAACACCATCGTTTTAAATATGTTTTTAGTAGATACTACACATAATAAAACACGTCAGAGACACTTAATAAAACAGTCCTTACATATCCGTGTGGTTGTCTGTAGGTGGGGGATGGAGACGAGCTCAGACACTGGAGCATCTGTCGCTTCAAAGACTCGTTCTGGAGCCAGCTTTGGGACTCGTTCACGGACTTCACTGAAGACACAAGACCAAATACACACAGTTAAAATACGTATGAGTTAAGTGCAGTTCATCCAAAACGTGTTCTCCGTCTGCTGGTTCATGCATTAGAAGAAAATGGTCAAACGTGCAAAAATAAACGTCAAATTCAACTCAACATCATGCAAAATAATAATGCAGTCTCTTCATGTCACACTAGATGTTTTTGTGTGATAAAAGTTAAATTAAAGGACAAATATTCTGTATTATTTGCTTTTACAGAGGATCTATTCTGTTAAATAATGGTGCACAAGCAGATGTTAAAGTGAAGATGGTTCTGCTGGAGTGAGTGGTGCGTTCACAGATGAAGTTAAAGTGTGTGTGCAGAGAGATGAAAGGTGCTTCTGTTGGGATGATTGTGGAACAGCAGACTCATGCAGCTGGTGTTTTACCCTGTGCTGCGTTCACTGCCCTCACTGTGGCTCTGTAAAACGACTCGCAGCTGTCCGTCACCTGAATATCTGCAAGGACGCAAGGGCAGGTTACACACGGAGACACGCGACTGGTGAAGAGTTGAGTTAGACATTCAGCAGTTTTTTCTTTGAGCTCTTTGCTTCCACACACAGACAGTCCAGGTTTTACTACCAAATAGTAAGTGCTTCAAACCAATGCACCCTTGTACACAGACCTTAAAGCAGTGGCAAACGCACGTCCGAGAGTTGTGCGAGTGTGCGGAAAGAATCCGTAGAGAGTCTAGTTTTGTCGGAGGTCGCAGCAGTCTGATGCGACTTTCAAGTCAAATTACGAGCATTCTCTCGGTAATCCACGTGAATCTGCGCAGCTTCGGGCATTAAAGGAACCCCGAATATTTACATAAATAGATCGAAAATACTTCGCGTAGGTATACTTACTAAAAAGTAGAATTTAAAGTAAACAAATATTCGCCGTTTGACGTAAAATTGTTATGTTTACAACAACTTCCTGATATTACGGGCGCCGCCATCTTGAGGTGATGACGCAGAATCGTGTGGCGCACTGGCGCAGTGAGCGTCAGTCGTGAGACGCACGCAACAGCTGCAACAGTTGCCGTTGATCTGGTTAACAGGAGCGTCAGTAGTGTTTCATCTGGTTAACAGGAGCGTCAGTAGTGTTTCGTCTGGTTAACAGGAGCGTCAGTAGTGTTTCGTCTGGTTAACAGGAGCGTCAGTAGTGTTTCGTCTGGTTAACAGGAGCGTCAGTAGTGTTTCGTCTGGTTAACAAGAGCGTCAGTAGTGTTTCGTCTGGTTAACAGGAGCGTCAGTAGTTTTCGTCTGGTTAACAGGAGCGTCAGTAGTTTTTCGTCTGGTTAACAGGACCGTCAGTAGTGTTTCGTCTGGTTAACAGGAGCGTCAGTAGTTTTTCGTCTGGTTAACAGGAGCGTCAGTAGTGTTTCGTCTGGTTAACAGGAGCGTCAGTAGTGTTTCGTCTAGTTAACAGGAGCGTCAGTAGTGTTTCGTCTGGTTAACAGGAGCGTCAGTAGTGTTTCGTCTGGTTAACAGGAGCGTCAGTAGTGTTTCGTCTGGTTAACAGGAGCGTCAGTAGTGTTTCGTCTGGTTAACAGGAGCGTCAGTAGTGTTTCGTCTGGTTAACAGGAGCGTCAGTAGTTTTTCGTCTGGTTAACAGGAGCGTCAGTAGTTTTTCGTCTGGTTAACAGGAGCGTCAGTAGTTTTTCATCTGGTTAACAGGAGCGTCAGTAGTTTTTCATCTGGTTAACAGGAGCGTCAGTAGTTTTTCGTCTGGTTAACAGGAGCGTCAGTAGTGTTTCGTCTGTTAACAGGAGCGTCAGTAGTTTTTCGTCTGGTTAACAGGAGCGTCAGTAGTTTTTCGTCTGGTTAACAGGAGCGTCATAGTGTTTCGTCTGTTAACAGGAGCGTCAGTAGTGTTTCGTCTGGTTAACAGGAGCGTCAGTAGTTTTTATAAAATGGTACATTGTGTGGCTTTTGGTTGTGATTTCGTCTCGGGAGGAAACAAGGAGAATGCGGTAAGCTTTCATAACTTTCCTCGTAGTTACACGATTCGACGTCATACTACCCATAATGCACTGTGTTGTAAACAATGATGGCGTCTTCCGTGAAAATATATTTCTTAAAAGTTTAATAAACGGTCGATTTTTCAGATTATTTTCGTGTGTATTTATATCTTTGATGATATAAGGAAAACTCGAACAAAACATTAAAAAATTCTCGGGGTTCCTTTTAACGGACCACAGTGGACTGCTGGTGAACAAGGCACTTCGCAAGAAACTCGGACACGTCTTGGCCGAACTCGCCTCGCAGTCTGTGTATGGGAGGCGTGAGAGTTGCGCGAGTGTGCGGAAAGCCTAACTTTAAGCCTAAATCCCTAACCCTAACCCTTGTTTTACACCTGTGAGGCTGGTGTTGTTACGACATGTGGTTGATCTCAAGAAGCACTGAGAGAAAAGTGAAGTAGAAACACATGGAGGTGTCGGAGGAGCAAAACATGAAGCTGCAGATCAAGGCGCTGCAGTGGTGCTTCATTTATTTCCAAAACAAAATGTATATAGATCACAGAATTGCGTTTTGCATTATCGCAATAAAATCACAAATGCAATTAATCGCCCAGCCCTAATTACAAATCTATACAACTGTTTTTAGACCAAGACTGAGAGCAAACCATTCTATGAAAATGCTTCAACTAACTTTAACCATTTGCTGTTGTCAACATCACGACAAAACTCGCTCTGGTTTTAACAATGAAATGTGAAAAGCTCTTGTGAATAATTAGCAGAATCAAAATGCAATATAAGTAAAACCTGTTGAAAGGTGTTTGTACCTGACAGAGCGCTGAAGAACGTGGCTTCATCGTCGTCGTCCTCGTGAGAAGACGAGCCGCCCACGTCCACAGTGTGGTCCCACTCCAGAGGGATGGAGTCCACGCTGACCGGAGTCTCCCGGCCCGAGTGCTGAAGGGGCGGGGCTAACAGGTGACACTGAGGCCCTCCCCCTCCAGCTGAAGCCCCGCCCCTTCCTCTCTCTTCCTCCTCCGTCTCCTCCTCTTGGTCTCGCTCCAGGACAGACCGCGGCTCGGGTCGGAGAGGCGTCCAAGTCCGAGTCCGAGAGCTCGTCCAGGATCTGAAACGTTACAAGCAGAGGGTCAGTTTGACAAAGACACACAGAAAACCATCTGCAGGTGTAATGTCCTGGCAGTGCACTTCCTGTTCAGCAGCAGTTAGCCTGTAGAATTCACTCTGTAGACAGACAAGCTAACATGCTACTTTTTGGTTGTTGGTATAAATGAGTAAACTTTGTGCTAGAGATTTTGATGCTTTGTATCTGATGAGCACCTGATAAATGCTTCTACATCATCGGGATCCAGTGAACACTCCCAGCCTTCTTCTAATCTAATAAAGAATCTTGTTCTAATCAGGAGCTAAATGCTGTCTCTGATTGGCTGTGCTTGGTGGTCCTCTCCAGTTTCACTTTGTTGTTTGTAAAAAGAAGTTTATGAGTCATAAATGCAACCAAAATGAAAACATGTCGATATGAACCATGTGTCGAAGGATTAAACTGTGTTTGCAGTGTGAAAATCAGATACACAATCTTTAACAGAGCTAAACAAGAAACGCACTGTCAAGAAAAGTCGGCGGGGCAGAATAAGGTGAATAGAGCAGCGGGAGTCAAAGCTAAAGCTTAAAAATGGTTTTTACATGAAACTAAAAACTTTTGAACCAAAACAAAGTTTGTTTTGAAATAGGTCAGAATTGCCACAAGATCCAACATTTTTTAAACTGTAGATGCAGCTTCTGCTAAACACGAGCAGTGTTCAGTGTTTGATTATTTGTGTATGCATAAAGAGTTGCTGCTTATGAACAAAAGTCGTGGAAACAAGTCGAGCCAACATCATTGTCAGTAACTACAAGAGTTTATCACTGTGTGAAAATGAAAGTTCTGCTGCAATCACATGTGACAATCGACCCTACGACCTTTAAAAGTTACATTCAGGTGAGGGGAGAAAAACACTGTCTCACTGTCAGTTCAGACCTGATCCAAACAGCTGCTCTCATCCTGTTTTGTTGTTTTAATCAAAGATGTTTCCTCAGCTAAGCAGATGGACAGCGACTCTTTCTGCATGGAGCATGTGCAGTAAAGCGGAAAGTGACGTCGACGGATAATCTGACTATTTATAGAAAAATTTCTTTCTAGCTTGTAAAGATTTTCCTATTGCAGTAACATTGGAGCGACCACTGCAGCTGATTTGAAACAGTTAAAACCAGTAATACTTTTTCTAACTTTTCCTTAAAGGTTGTATGGAGATTTTTCAAATCCAACAGCTGTTTGCTGTTTTTCAAACGATGCACATGTGTTTCTCTCCTCCAGGCCACGCCCTTCACTGCTAACTGGGCCAATGATTACTTAGGAACACTGAGAGTTTGCTTGACAGGTTCACAGCCAATAGATAACGAGTACCTCGTTATCTATTGTCACCGTTTACTGGCCTCATCATGTCCACAGTTTATATATTTTTATAATCATTTTTGTTTTGCATAATTACAAGGCTGTTACAAATCTATGCAACTGTTTTTGACCAAGACTGACAACAACTATTTTGAAAATCCTCCATACAACCTTTAACAAACCTGTCTTGATTCACGTAAAACTATATTTACAAACAGGTATTATCTTACCAAATAAAGATAAAATAAGAAAATTGTAAAATGCATATGCACTTTAAACCGAGTCCATGTAAACCCTGGATCACAAGTTTAATAAAGTTAAGACGTTAGTACAAAAAGCTATTGTTAGTGGTTGTTTGTGTCGCTTTGTACTTCAAATAAAGTTTAGTGACAGTTTTATGTGCATGTGTGTCAGTACTGACCGGTCTCCTGTGCACGAGTCTGTGGTGAAATCTGGCCACTCGTCCAAACACCTCCTGACAGTACGAGTGCAGCTCCTCCAGCTCATCCTCCATCAGAACCGCGTCTAAAGGAGCACTTTTCTGAATCAGGTTTTCTCCGAACACGATCAGAGCGTTCGATTTTATTCGTGTTGAGTATGATCTCCTGCTGGAAGCACTGCACACACAAAACAACACACACAAGTGTCAAGTGAGGAAAGAGAATATGACTGCACTGTTCATTTCTTTATGGACTTGGAGCTTTGTCACTTGAGACGACTTGATGCTTCTCCAAATATAACGTGTATTTTGACATTACATTGATATAAAGACTGAAAACTGAAAGCAGAAAACTGGGACTGGACTTGGACTGGACTTGGACTGGACTGGGACTGGACTGGGACTTGTCTGCGCTTACGTTGAGTTGTCTCATCTTGTCCTGCACGTCGCTCTCTGAGAAGTGCTCCACGTGGTCAGCTGCAGGTCCATCTCCGTGAGCCAGACCAGGATGCCCTCCCGCGTGCCCTCGAACTCCTCCCTCTGAGACGTAAAGTGCTGCACAAACACAAACATAACACACTTTACAAGGGCGTATAATCCCAAATACCAGTCCCAAACATTCCCTGAATATCAGATAATCTAAACATTAGACTTTAAAATTGGTATTCATCATGTTTTGACCCACTCACTTTACCTTGGCATCAAGCCGGTGTAATCCCTCATTCGTCAGGAGTGATCCATAGTAGAAAGTCTTCAAAGTTATCATCTGGACTGTGTTTCCGAAGATCAAGACGTTTCGATTTTCATCAGATTGAAAATGACTTTTGGATGAGAGTTGAAACGTCTTGATCTTCAGAAACACTGTCCAAATGACAACTTTGAAGACTTTATACTATTAACTTGGCATCACACTTCTAGTTTAGCTGAAGTTACATTAGCCACAAGCAAACATCAAATGTTGGAATCACATTCAGCGCATATAGACCTGCTGTACTTTGTTTGAAGGTTTATGTCTCGTAGATTTTTTTTACCTTCTTGTATCTGTTTAATATTGCACCACCAGACAGACAAGCTAACATTAGCAGAGCTAAACAGAAAGTGTACTGCCAAGAAAAGGAGAGGCATCTGGCTGCAGACCTGCTTCGTCTCGCACACCTCTCACTGTAGGCCGGTGAAATTTCTTTGTACAAACTGGACGCCCATCTTGATTTCAACTCTCGATTTCTCTGGAAGTCGAGAGTTGCCTAATATGGGCCCTAACCCTCCAAAAGCTGTAAACTTACCCAAATGACCTGCTCTAACCCCAGCCTTACCCCTACCTTACTAGTGGATATAAATGTTGAAAATTATATACATTTGCTAGCATAGCCACATGCAGGTAGTGACCATAAATGGGCTTCTGGTGTGGACATTTTTCTTGAAAAAAGTGGGTGAGGTGGGATAAGGTGAATAGCAAAATCAGAATCCCTGAACCATTATTCAAGTCAAATTTAAGACTAACCAATGGAATTCCAAAACCTTTCCACGGTCTGGAATTTAGAATAGAATTTTCCATAAATTTTCCAGGTTTTCCATGACTTTACTAACCTTGTAATATATAATTTTTAACTCTATAAACATGATAATTTAAAGGTAGATTGAGAGTAGATGAATACATTTAACCGCTGCTAACCCAGTGCACACAGATGATGTCTTATATAACCTGTTGTTTCTCTCAGAACAGCTGCGTCACATCCAGATGTTGCAGATTCACAAACATCCACAGATTAATCAGACTTTATATTCTGACATAAAGCTCAGAGGTCGACCAATCACGGGCCTCCGCTCTGAGCTGCACCAATCACAGCTCTGCTCTCATTAAGCCTGCTTTATATAGAAAGAGTCCATCTGCTCAGAGACAAACGACGGTCTGAGTTTGACCCACATCTGGAGGATTAAGAGTCAGAGTCACAGAGTCTTTTATGTGACATGTTCAGTGAAGTTAAGACACAAAGAAATACTTCCAGGAACCAAGTGGCCAGTTCCACAGGTACACATTGTTGTATAAGCTTTTTGAGAACACGAAAAATGTAAGAGCCAAAATGTAGGCTACGACAATAACTTTAAACATTCCGGGATTAAAATCAATGTTATGAGAATAAAGTCAAACATTAAAGTTTTACGAGATTAAAATTAATTTGGATCATGGAACATTTTTATAAATATAAAAAATCTTTTGTGTGTTTTTATGCAAACATTTTGTCTGGTCCAAGTCCAGCTGCTGATAATTTTGAGTTGTTGTTGTTTTTTTTTTCTTGTAAAATTACCATAATAACATTTTGAGATCAAGATAATAATTTTAAGAAATAAGTTGAAGCTTAGAAAAGTTAAGATTGTACTAAAAAAATCTCGAAAAAAAAATTGTTTTTTTCTGAGAATAAAGTTGACGCCATAAAAAAAAGCTATTTTATAGTTTAAATTTTCATAATTTTTAATCGTACTTGATAAAAATTTAGATTTAAAGTTATCACTATTTATTCGTACTGTTCTTATAATGAGAATGTGTTTATCTAGTGTCGGCACTCGACATCAGTTTCCCCCACTGTTCGAGGCTTGAATTTGCTTGCCTTGAGTCAAAAGATAATTGCCCACCACTGCTTTATAATGATCATTCTTCAGACAGGACAGCTTCTTTGCGAGGTAAAATGAACTCTGAAGCAGAATATTTATGAAGCTGGCGTCCCAACATGCTCTCTAAACTTCCAATTGAGGGGACTGACACACTTCTCTCAAAGAAAAATAATTGCTGTTTAGTAGATCCATGTGAGCCCATTGTTTGTTTTGAAGGGTCTCAGAGTTGCCAGATTTTTCAGCTCAACAAGCAACCAATTCTTTAAAAAAGGGACCTTAAAAAGTTATTAAAAGACTTCAATAAACAGTCTTCTTTCTTCCTTGTGATGTGAGAGCAGAGAATCATGTAACAATGTCAGTGGCTCTCAATCTTTTTCATTGTCATGACTCCCAAAATAACAACCATAGGCATTCAAGACCCCCAAACACAAAATGTAGGCTCCAACACAAAAGTGATAAATAGTCCTTAGCCTTATGTTTGTTTTATTTTGAAGCCATAGGCAACTTCATCTAGTCCAGCAAACAGCAACCTACATCTATCACTGCATTTGAAGGGTGTTGTTTGGGATATCGATTTCCAAGTTCACTTATGACTACGGGGACTCCCAGAAATCATTCCGCGACCCCCAGATTGAGAAACACATCACTACATCACAGGAAAGCAGTGTCTGGTGGATGCGGGTGTTCAGAGGTTGAAAGTTCAGCAGTGCCCAAATCGATGGAGCGGCCAAGCATCTGATGCAGGTTTGAGCGCCCAGAACGCAGCATCAGCAGAAGTCTGGACAAGTGAATTCTTTTTTTTTTTTTTTGGTGTTCTGGAAGCCTTTTTAGCACCTGCCCCTTTTTGTGAAGGAGCAGGAACTAGTGAAGCAGATGTAGGGTTCAATTTAGCTCCTGTTCTGGTCCAAATACTTTTTTCTTTTAATCAGAAGGGAACAATATGAGGTAAAGACGACGCACTTAAACATCACACACTTGCTGACTTTAGTTGTGAAAATAATGACTTTAGAGTTTGTTTCCCCCTCGGTCTTCTTCATGTTAACCCCCGGCTCTGCTTCCATATCTGGTTCCTCTCATCTTATGCATTAGTTTTAGAGATGTACTGACCTTTAACCTCCTGATAATGGCGTAGACTCTCTTCTGCAGACCGTCCCAGCGCTGGTTCCCCTCCTGGACCATGAGTCTGAGTCTGGAGGCTGCGTCTGTGCGCTGCTCTCGGGCCAAACGTCTGTACTGTTTATTCACCAGCTCCAGCTGAGTCAGACGCTCGTGCACCTGCCTCTGGAACGCCTGAAGGGTCAAACACACAGAGACATGTTAAAGCAGACTACTCTGGATAAAACACATTCCACCAGAGGACATTAGCATAATATATTCTTCAAAAAGACACAATAGTTAACGTGGCCTGCAAGATGAAAAACTATGACAAAAACATATGACAGTCCACCTTGTCACTCCGCCTGTTCTCATCTCAGATCTCATCACAAACGACACTACATTACGTTAAGTTTTAAGAAGGCATTATTTCTTTATTCATGCACAATTCTTGCTTTCCAAAATGGGAACAATTACAAAATCTTGCAGAGAGAAAGACCAACACTGGGCTCTCGCAGAGGACAGATCACATTCAGTCTGCTGCTCTTCAGGAGCTGCTGCTGTCACCTCCTTTGATACCAGTAAACTCTTGTGGTAATTAATCATTGGAGAAGGCAAAGGGGAATTTCATAAATTTTAGGAGCTTTCTATGGATTTATAATAACATCTAGATAAAGTATTGCTGCTTGTAGCTGCTGCAAATCAGCAACCACCCATTGTTACTGCAGCGAGAAAACTAACCCTAACCCTAGCTTCTGACAATTCTGACCCATTTTCACGTCATAAAGCCTTTAAATTCATATAAACGTCTTTTTAAGTTTAGCTTCAGCTGCCGGAGGTTCACTCTGTGTTTCCTGCTCTGGTCAGAACAATCAGGCCTGAGCTTTTGGCTCTGTTCAGCTTCACAAAGCTTGAGTTCGTTGAGTAAAGAATGGAGAGAAACATAACTGCGCGTGTTCAATAGCCAGTAGAGCTGGAATCTCCAACCTGTAGCTCGCCACCACTTTCCAAGTAGCTCGCCGAAGGATTTTAGAACCATACAAATTATGCTTTATACTCAAATTTTAAAGGGACTGTACCTGATTTTTGCATCCTAAAAATGTAAACAAACAGAAATAATTAATTTTAACCTTCTCCTTCAGGCTACATGATTTCCTCACGTAGCTAATGCATTCTGAGCTTCAGAATTGTTCATCATGATGAGTTTTAATGTTTTTCACAGCTTTTAACAGCGAGGTGAGTCACTATGCTAACAACAGTTAGCCACAATGCTAAAAACAAAAACAGGAAAAGCTGCACACAAACAGGATTTTATTAGACATAGACAGGACTTTGGGGACTAATTTCCACCTGATTAGATACATTAACAAGGCATCAGTGCTAGGGGGAAACTGCTTTTAAGTTATCTTGTTGCAAAAAAATCGAGTACAGTCCCTTTAATTATTACATGCCTATTTCTACTGCAAATGTTTCCTTAAATGCCTAATTGTGTGGAATTCTAAATAGATATTGGCTAGATCTTCATATAGGCCTCTTAACAATGTCACAGTTAGCTTAAATTTTGGGTCATCGCTAAAAGTAGTAGCTCGCCGCCGGTTTCTTTAGCAAAAGTAGCTCTGCTGGCGAAAAAGGTTGGACACCCCTGATGTAGAGCACCTAGCAAAAGGCTAAAGCTAAAGGTCAACGCACGCCAGTGAGCAAAAGCCTTTGACGCACAACGCTGCCATATTTGATCACTGGAGCTCGGAGTAACCACAGAGCAGTAAAGTCTGGCTCTGGCTGGCTCTTGTAAATTTCCTCTTCTTTGCTCTTCCTTAAAACAATATTAAAATCTCTGTGGCTGGTTTAGTCGAGGAGGTTTAGTGAATAATCTATATGTATACACGTGTTTCCTTCTCACCTCAAACCTCTTGAGCTCCTCTTTGGCGCAGGTGTACAGAACATTCTCAGACTCTGGGTTCGCCGCCGTGAGCTCAGCCGACTTCAGCCAGTCTTCAAACCGAGAGTAATCGTCTAAGAACTTACACCACAGCCTCCACGTCTCCTCGATTCTGAACAAAACACACAAGGTTTACATGTACAGACTGAAACTGAAGAGAAAAGTCTAAATTGACATCCAATTCAGACATACACTCCAAAAATGACCATCTTAAATAAGGAAACAAGTCTATAAATGTTTGAAATTAGTTTTATTGATCTCATGAGTGTCTTAAGATATTGGTTGCAAATGGAACAAGCATAAAAATGTAGTTTTACTAGAAATATAAAAATGGTAAGCTTTTTCTCGATTGAAAATAGTAGAAAATACCACTTCACTTCAAATGAAAATCAACCTACTTGTTCTATTGGCAAATCTTAGTGTAAGAAAGTCAAACTAGACTTGGGTCAAGCACGGTTTCATATTATCTTATTTAAATCTGTATTTGTTCTAGTGCAGCCTGGTCCTGGATTAATGCAGACAAAGTCCAAATTGCTTAGTTAACTTTGTTAAAGGTGCAGCAAAGTGTAACTTTCTGGAGGAGAAAAGTCAACATCACAATTCAATATAAATAGGAAGATAGAATCATTCTTTATAACATTCTTATTGGAGATAAATAGGTTTTATGAAATAATGTGAAGAAATATAGCTAAAGGTCCTGCTTTTCCATCAAAACCAACAAGAGGAGGCCCTCCTCTAAGCCAAATAAACATTCATTATGTGGCCATTCAAGAACACTCAGAGTAAAGTCACATATTTGTATTATTTATTTAATATTACTAAGACATCTAAACTAGAAAAACATGCTTATTTTAAAGTTGATTTTTTGGCCAAAAAGTTACACTGTGTACCTTTAACTACTAAAGTGAACTAGAAAGCTAAAATTCGACAGTATTTGTCTTAAATTTAGTTGGTTTAGCAGAAGCCTGGGAGTCCAGAGTTCATGTTTTGAAAAAACAAACATGAATATTCAGGTGTTTGCAATAAAAAATTATTTTGGCGCACATAGCCCTTCCTCTACGTCGGGATTGCCCAAACTTTGTTCTTCAGCGGGCAAAAACTTATGTCACTTTTTCGTTGCTGTTCCAGTGACGTGGGCCGGACCACTGATGCTTGGACCTCCGCCCCACCTCCCTCTCCAGGATTGGCCTGTCCTGGTCCTGCTAGACGAGTCGTTTCCCTCTGCTTATGGACTCTGGCTCCACAAACATAAACTCTATAACTTTAGTCTTAGTTACATCTACAGCCTGTCCGTCCATGGGAGTGGATCCCTTCTTCACTGTGGTTCTCCTCGAGGTTTCTCTTTTTCCCTTAGGGTTTTTTTGAGTTTTTCCTTGCCGAGAAGGAGGGTCTAAGGACAGGGGATGTTCTGGACAATCATTCATCTGCTCTACTAATAATCTGCTTGATCAAATGTTTCATTGAATGTGTATTGTTTTATTGAATATGTATTGTTTTATTTTGATTTCCTATTATTCATATTTGCTAAAATTAATAATCTTGGGAAGTCCTCAGAGACGACTGTTGTTGCGATTTTGGGCTATACAAAAATAAATTGATTTGATTTGATTCTTGAAAGGCCAATATGAATGACTTTGTAACATGCCAAGTGCCAAACCTAATTTTTTATGTTGCAAAAAAAATTATTTTTTGCAAGAAGATAGTGATATTTTTTAACTTGTTGTAGCAGAACAAAATGTTTTGATGTACTTTAACAATCTTTTTAACTTAAATTGTAAGACAGACATTCTTAAGAAATCCCAGCACCTTGGCCCCGGGTCCCACTGCTTAACATCATTTAGTTCGATAATCACCCGAAAGTGTCTTAGTCAACTTTATTTACTTGTGGACTAAACATTTTACTGGGATTATCAATGAGAACACGCATGACTTGATCAGGGTTCCCACTCATATGCCAAGAACATTTTCCAGGACATTTCCAGGACATTCGCAACAAGGGTTTGATGTAATCACGAAATCTACATCACCAATAGCCCAATAGTCCACATTTATGACAATCAAAGTGTATAAAACCGTCGTGTGACCAGTTCTCAGTCAAAGTTTGCTTTGATAGCCTTTTTTTGGTGTTTCATGAGCATCACAGTTACAGTCTTTTTGCAGCGTTGCAGGGAGAAAAACATGAGTGGGGGATCTGGGGGTCCTCCTCCTGAGGTTTTTGAAAAATGAATTCAATTTTGGTGCAACCTGATGCATTTTACAGATTTCCAGTGGCTGAAGAACATGAAAAAAAATCATGGTTTTTGACACTTTTTACCTCAGGCCTTTGAACTAAAATCAAACTACTGTTGAGCCTCTTTTGTAAAAATGTATGCCTCCAATTAAAACATTTGGATAAACAGCCAAGTGAAAAAATGATAAATTAAATTTTGGATGTACGTCTTTGCAATCTGGGTTTGCAAATCCTATACTTTGTAGCAGTTTTACATTAGTACAAAGGCATTTATTACTATTTTTTGACTACTATGTTTGTACATTGCAAAAATCTGGTTTATTTGTTTGCGCACTGTTATACATTTTTTTATTGAGCCAAATCATTTTCCAGAAAAACATTATATTTTCCATGACATTTGGCTGTTTTTCTCATTTTTCATGTGTTTTCCATGACTGGAATTTGAGCTAATCATTTTCCAGATTTTCCAGGTTTTCCAGGACGCGTGGGAACCCTGTTGATGTTTTTTGAGGCCTGGAAGTGAGATGAAAAACTACACTGCTTTTTGCCGTAGAAATAGGCTATTTTTGGTTAATTTTATATAATCACAATTTAACGATTCGACCAAAAGCACAGGTCTCGTTCTAGTGCAAACCTCCAGTGCTTCTCCTGAACAGATCTGTGAGTGTAAGTCTGCACACACCTCATGCGCCGCTCCATAGACATGGCGCAGATGTTCCTCCAGCGTCGGTCCAAACTGGCCGTGGTCTGCTGGAAAGAGTCGCTCTCGGAGTCGCTGGAGCAGGCGTCGGAGTCGTGCAGCAGGACATCGCACAGAGTCAGAACGGAGGCCACGCTGTCAGTGTGCTGGTCGATGTCGCGCTGCAGATCCTGAAACAGACACAGAGAAAATCAGGAATATTATCAAGATTATTGTGTTTTTAAATCTTATCTCAACACTTAACACATTCATGGACTCATAGCGATCTGCTCCTGTCCTGTGTGATAGTTGTTTAATCCATGACTGTGCACAAAGCAGAGAAGGAAATCAGATCAGGAACAACGTGAGAGACGATAAAGTTGGCCTACAAAGATTATTAATTCAGAACTGGACAAGAGACGTAAGAAGTGCTGCTGTTTTTACGGCTCTGTGCTGCAGGAGGTGAGTGTATTACATTGTTTTTACCGCTCTGTGCTGCAGGAGGTGAGTGTATTACATTGTTTTTACCGCTCTGTGCTGCAGGAGGTGAGTGTATTACATTGTTTTTACGGCTCTGTGCTGCAGAAGGTGAGTGTATTACATTGTTTTTACGGCTCTGTGCTGCAGGAGGTGAGTGTATTACATTGTTTTTACGGCTCTGTGCTGCAGGAGGTGAGTGTATTACATTGTTTTTACCGCTCTGTGCTGCAGGAGGTGAGTGTATTACATTGTTTTTACCGCTCTGTGCTGCAGGAGGTGAGTGTGTTACATTTTATTCTATTGTACAGCACTTTGGTCATCACTGTTGTCGTTTTTAAAGTGTCTTATAAACTAAATTTTGACTGAATTGGAAATTTAAATGGCCTGCGTGCACTTAGAACACATGTGGCTATTGTTGTGGGCACCCACCCAAAATCCTAAAATCAGCACCTACAAAAAGACCTGTACATTATTACATTTTTATATAATAATGTGTTACTCAACCCTGTAAGTAAAGACCAAAATGTAATAAAAATGTCACTTCATGATGTAATACAACCACGTTTTGAAAAAATACTATATTATGTAAACAACTAACTTAAAGCATTATGTAATTACTTGTGCTGCATGGTGTAATTAGGAATTAAATATTGGAATATATAGAGGGATTATGGGTCTACTGTGCAGGCTGCATGCAGAAGAGAGACACTGTCCATCAGGTTAGCTGGGAAACTTCTTTGAATAAAACAAAACAGGACGAGAGCAGCTGTTTGGATCAGGTCTGAACCGGTCTGACAGACGTCTGTCTCTTGAGGATTGTTTTTCTCGCAGTTTTTGCACCTGAAGGGTCGTAGGGTCGAATTTCATTAACAAATATTAACTTAGCAGCAGAACTTTTGTTTTTGCACAGTGATAAACTCTTCTAGTCACTGACAACGGAGCTTTTTCCACTTGTTTCCACTGTTTGTGTCGATGAGCGGCGGCTCTTTCTGGAGGCAGGGTGCACGTGCATCGCCTGTGTTGAGAAACAAAAAATCGATCGATCTTCACAGGAATGCATTTGTGTCCCTCCTTACAATAACGGACTTTTATTATGGTCAGTTATGGGTGTAACGATTCACCTAAATATTCAAAGTATCGATACACAGTCCTTACGATCCGCTACATCGATCGGCGTTCTACTAGTTATCCTCAATTCCACCCACACATCGATGTAACTTTGAATCGCTTCGAATCTAAGCCCAAAGAATAGATTTATTTAGATATACGGCGAGACATAAACCATACAGACAAACGGCATTCTTAGTAGTGTGTTTTTCACATAAACGTTTCATTAAATGCGCTTTTAATACGCTGGTTTTCTGCGCTGCGTCATCATCAAGAGCCTGCAGCGTTTGTTTCACATGGAATCTACTCCCGGACGCCACCGCCGCTGTACTGCCCAGCGGAGGAGACGGACAGCGCTGTATTCCAAATCATCCTGCGGTGCCGGTGCACACCCGTGCCCGCGAGAGCGCGGATAGCGGAAGCAACATTACGAGGGACAAAGTTGCGGAGGTGACGCCGAACCGGACCACGGAGGTAACGCTGAGAAATGACTCAAGCTTGAAAAGAACCAGACGAGCTGCAAACGCGCAACCAGAACTGCGACGCCACACTCATGTTTATAAAACAGACTCGCGCATTTGTGTAGGCTTTTAGCTTTTAAACGTGCTTTGGGTCAAACTCTACAGATGTTTGTGGATTTAATATTTAATGATAAGTCACAAAGATACAATAAGTTCACAAACTCCCATCTCACTACATCTGTGTGAAAATGATTCAATAAGATGGTGAAATGTGGGTCACTTATTTTATTATGATACTAAACTTGTGTATAAAGGGGAAAAGTTGCAGTTTTTTATATGCAATGAAAAATAATTGTGTCATTAAGCTGAATATATTTATTACCCTTAAACTTACCCTATAATTTTATTATTTGTCATTAAGTTTTGGATTTAATGCAAAATCTTAGTAATGATTTTATTTATGTTGTAAGTTATCAAACTGAATCGAAATATCGTTTTAAAACTGCTGTATCGTTCCGAATCGTATCGTTCCCAAAAACCCCCAAATCGTTTTGTAATCGTATCTTTAGGCTTCATATTGATATGTATCGTATCGTTCTAAAAACGTATCGTTACACCCCTATGGTCAGTGTGCCTCGGATGTTTTGCCATTTTGTACAATTTTAACTAAAGTTTCCTGCAGTTTTAGTCGTTGTATTTATTCTTGAAGAGTACCTGGCTCTTTATCACTGCTCTGGGACCCGGCTGAAGCGCTCACCTTCTCTTTTTCTATTTACCTTCCCTCTATTTATATAATGAATTACATTTGAGAAAAAAAAACTTACATTTGTAATGTTTTTGTGATATAGCCATTGTTATGGTTTTATCATGTTTAGTACAAACTTGAACTAAGATATTGTGACATTGTGGAAACATCGTTACGCTAATATTATTATTGAAATGCTGCAAAACGTTATTTTTTCACTCTAAACTAAATCTTAATCATTTTTGTATTTTAGGCCACTCTAGATTATCAGTATTTTCTTTTTGAAGCGTGATTCTTCTTCTTCTTCAGTCCAGTTTCACTCTGTCACTGTTTAGGACTTTTATTTTGGCGGGATTCCTCTTCTTCAGTCCAGTTTCAGAAGAGCCTCTTGTAAAAACCACAGATAAAGCTCATATTTTTTTTATTTTTCTGCCTCTCTTTGTGTCCCGTCGGCTGCTGTCTGTCACATGTCTCCTGCTCCATTTCCTCCATCAACGTCTCACTTTTTTTATATATTTATTTCATCCTGTTTTTTTTTTTTTTTTTTCATGTCTAAAATCTGACGGATCAGAGCAGCCTGAACTTTTACTGAATTTTATTTTTCTGTCTAATAATTGTTCTCATTTTGGAGCAGAAAAAAGGATTGTAACGCGCTGTCTTAAATTAACTAATATATTTGTAAATTTCATGGCACAAAAATAAAAAAAACTAATGGCTGATGAGCTATGAGTTAATATAGTGAGTTATTTTAATGATTTGAGAGAGGGCGGGGCCTGTTGCCGTGGCAGTTGCGGCGGCCATGTTGTGAAGGGAAAAGCAGCAAAATTCTAATTGAAAATAATGTAAAAACAGCGTCACATAATTCATAGATTAAAGGGAGAAACTTAATGACTACACTGTAAAAAGTGAGTCCAATAAGCTAAATTAACTTGTGTTGATAGAATTTTAATTAATTGACCTTTATTTAACCAGGGAAGTCCCACAGAGATTCAGAATCTCTTTTGCAGGGAAGCCCTGGAGGAAGGGTCAGGGGCGCCTGGACATGTTTTTAGTGGTAGGAGGAAACCGGAGTACCCGGAGGAAACCGGAGTACCCGGAGGAAACCTTCGCAGACACGGGGAGAACATGCAAACTCCACATAGAAAGGCCCCAGGTCGACAGGGAGTTGAACCCAGAACCTTCTAGAACTTAGCAATGTGAGTCAAAAATTTTCAATTTAGACTTTTAAGTTACGAGACAGAGAGAGAGAGAGAGAGAGAGAGAGAGAGAGAGAGAGAGAGAGAGACAGAGAGAGAGAGAGCAAGAGTGAGACGAAAAAATAGAGAGATGAGCGCAAGTGGATGGCTAGAGGAGAGAAAGGATAAAGAGAGAAAGATTAACAGACACGCTCCAAGTCTCTTTCTGTCTGTCCCTCCTTTCTCCCTCTGTCTCTTACCATCTATCCCTCATTTTTCTTTACTTCTTCCCCCCTTCTCTCTATCTCCTTCTCCCCCCCTCTCCCTCCCTCAGTTCCCAGTTGGACAACCCTTTCCTTCTCTCTCTCTCTTTGTTCTTTCTCCTCTTTCTCTCTCTTCTCTCTCCTCCTTCCCTCCTTCTGTCTCTCTCTCTCTCCTCTCACGCCCCCTCTCTCCCTCCATCTTTCTCTCTCCTTCTCCCTCTCTCTCCTTCTCCCTCTCTCTCTTTGTTCTCTCTTTCTCTCCTTTACTTCCCAGTTGGACGATCCTTTCTTTCACCCTCTCTCTCTCCTCCTCTCCCTCTCCCTCTCTCTCCTTTACTTCCCAGCTGGACCATCCTTTCCCTCTCCTCTCGCTCCACTCTTGTTACTTTTAAGCTAACTCTGGTGTGTTTTTGTGTTTTTTCTTCTCTGCAGGACGACGGACGGACAAAGACGTTTTAACCCAGAGCCGTGTCTCCGTGTGCGGCCAATTCCTGCAGCTCACACCGGACTTTTTATTATCACGGAAAAAGGAAAACGCACTTTAGCAAATGACATGTTCTGAGGCTGAATCTGAGTTATTTATTTTAACAAGTCACATCAGGTTTGAAAATAGAATCGCTCTTTTATTCACTTCCTCAGGATAAAAGAAGTCAGTTTATATAAGAACTAAATTATGTTTATTTGAGCAGATTAGTCTTGGCTGGTAAAATAATCAACCAATGGCTTTTTATACTTTTGTAAACTTATTAAATTCTGTGAAGACGTTTTGTACATAAAGACAATAACTTATGTCATCTGAATCAAGAAAAAAATCGAATTAAATGTACTTAAATCATGATAATATTCTAGAAATGTTGACTTGTCAATAATTATGTTTATGCATAGTCTTAAACCATTTACTCTAGGTTTAAAACAGAGCCATAAAACCGGTTTCTAGCTGCTGATGTTGATGTTGAACAGTAGAGGGCAGCGCTGAAGCTGCTCATTTAAGCAGAAGGTTCAAGAGACTGGATTTGCACAGATAAAGGTTTACATAAAGACGACACAAAGTATCATGTAAAACTCATGGATTTTGGCTCATGGTAGAGAAATTAAAACATGGACCGGCCTCCAGCTGGTGCCAGAGTCTGGACTAAACATGGACCGGTCTCCTGCTGGTGCCAGAGTCTGGACTAAACATGGACCGGTCTCCTGCTGGTGCCAGAGTCTGGACTAAACATGGACCGGTCTCCTGCTGGTGCCAGAGTCTGGATTAAACATGGACCGGCCTCCTGATTTAATATAGACAATTTTCCGCGTCTTTATTTTTCCCAACGCAGTTATGCCGCTTCCTGGTTAGCATACCTTTCCCAAATCCCTAAACTTAACCAAATTAACTTAACCTAACCCCAACCCCAATCCTAACCCTAACCATACCCAAATCCCATAAGTAAATATTTTAAATATAAACTTTTGCTAGCATAGCCACCAATGCAAAGTGATGGGGTATGGCATAACTGGGTTGGAGAAAAAAATCAGGCCAATTTTCCACTGTAGATGCAGCAATCTCCCCTTATTTTTCAGCATTAACCACTTTGAATGATCAATTAACTTGTCTTGTCAATTTGAAAGCTTACATCATTTAATAATGTTTTTATTTTTTTGTTAATTAGCTTTTTTACAGCATTTATTTTTTACTACACAATGTAAAAAATAAACTCGATATTAAATTTTTGCATATCTTAAAGCTAACATCAACGATAATATCTAAAATTCAATATATTGCCCTGGTCTAGTCTGGACTAAACAGGGACTCACCTGTTGTTCTTTGAGCCTCCTCTGGATCTCCTCGCTGTGGTTATATAGACTCACCTGTTGTTCTTTGAGCCTCCTCTGGATCTCCTCGCTGTGGTTATATAGACTCACCTGTTGTTCTTTGAGCCTCCTCTGGATCTCCTCGCTGTGGTTATATAGACTCACCTGTTGTTCTTTGAGCCTCCTCTGGATCTCCTCGCTGTGGTTATATAGACTCACCTGTTGTTCTTTGAGCCTCCTCTGGATCTCCTCGCTGTGGTTATATAGACTCACCTGTTGTTCTTTGAGCCTCCTCTGGATCTCCTCGCTGTGGCACACGCTGTACACCACAGGTTTGGATAGCTCTGACTCGATCCGGGACAGCCACGTCCTCAGGTTGCTCATGTTTTTGTCCAGTTGTTGCACAGTCACCAGAGTCTCCTTCAGCTTACACACTCTGAAATCACACAGGAACATATCATCCGGTTAGAAACTTGTGACAGTCAGAAAAAGTAATAAAAGCGTAGAGTCAGATATTCACACCATTCTTACTTGTCTTCCAAAAGTAAAACAGAAGCCCCAACAGTTTCACCTATAAAGGAAACTACGGGTTGAGTTAGACACGAAAACTGGCAAATATAATCAACTACCGAGTGTCTGCGCTGGATTGTACAAATGTCTTCTCTGTTTACTGCGTCCTAAAACGGTCTCTAGAATGCAAACACAACCTATTTTTAAACCTGTGTATTATTATCTTTCCGACAGTGTGTTTGAAGCAGTGACTGTGTCTGTGGTTTAAACTCAGAGATTAACCCTTCAGTGGACCGAGTCTGGGAAAGAGTCTGACAGACATTATCACCCACTGACCTACATTTAGTAAACACAGACAACCACCACCATCATCATCCCAGGAAATAATACTTTACACAGGCTAAAGACGAGCTTCAGAGCAAGAGCAGTGAAGAGGAATGTGATGTGTTTGCAAAAGAAGAAGGACGCTTGTGTTTTCTGCACATATCAGTTTATTTGACAAGATTATTGGAAACTATTATGTGTTCATGTACTTACACGTAGTCGAAGGTTTGGTTGGTGGTTTTAAATCGAAAGACAATATCAATAACCTTAGTAAATACAAAATGCTCAGTTTAATTCTTTGTTCAAATCTAAGAACTCTTTTCAATATTTTTAACAATGCTGGCCGAATTGATCAAGCTCTGAACAGACGACTCGACTGCACAATTCCCAAAAGATCCTTTGCTTTTGTCATTTCAAACTATCAAACATTCCTCTCTTTCTCTCTTTTTCTCTCTTCCTCTCTGTCTCTTTCTCTCTTCCCTCTCTTTCTCTCTCTCTTCCCTCTCCCTCTCTTTTTCTCTCTTCCCTCTCCTTTTCTCTCTCTTTTTCTCTCTTCCTCTCTTCTTTCTTTCCCTCTCTCTTCCCTCTTTCTCCTCTTTCTTCTTTCTCTCCCTCCTTCTCTCCTCTCTCTCTTCCTCTCTTCTTTCTCTCTCTCTTCTCTCTCTCCCTCTTTTCTTTCTCTTCTCTCTCTCTCTTCCTCGCTCTCTTTAGCTCTTCCCTCTCTTTCTCTCCCTCTCTTCCCTCTCCCTCTCTTTTTCTCTCTCTCCCTCTTTCTCTCTCTCTCTCTTTTTCTCTCTTCTTTCTTTCTCTCTCTCTTTCCCTCTTTCTC
The DNA here is from genome assembly GCA_038363315.1 of Mugilogobius chulae. Taxonomy (NCBI): domain Eukaryota; kingdom Metazoa; phylum Chordata; class Actinopteri; order Gobiiformes; family Gobiidae; genus Mugilogobius; species Mugilogobius chulae. Next base: position 106,284 of record JBBPFD010000031.1, read on the forward strand.
TCTTTCCCTCGCTTCTTTCTCTCATTTCTTCTCTCTCTTCTCTCTCTTTCTCTCTCTCCCTCTCTTCTTTCTCTCATTCTTCTTTCTCTTTCTCTTCTCTCTTTCTCTCTCTCCCTCTCTTCTTTCTCTCTCTTCTCTCTCTCTTTCTCTCTTCTCTTTCTCTCTCTCCCTCTCTTCTTTCTCATTTTCTTTCTCTCTCTCTCTTCTCTCTCTCCCTCTCTTCTTTCTCTCATTCTTCTTTCTCTCTCTCTTCTCTCTCTCTTTTTCTCTCTCCCTCTCTTCTTTCTCTCATTCTTCTTTCTCTCTTTCTCTCTCTCCCTCTCTTCTTTCTCATTTTCTTTCTCTTTCTCCTCTCTCCCTCTCTTCTTTCTCTCATTCTTCTTTCTCTCTCTCTTTCTCTCTCTCTCCCTCTCTTCTTTCTCTCATTCTTCTCTCTCTCCCTCTTCCCTTTGCTTTCGTCATTTCAAACTATCAAAAACATTACAATCAGCTTCATACAGTCTGAAAATGTCTATAACCTTCTTACCACATCCTCGACAATCACACGTGTCAACATATAAAAGAGATAAATTACACTTGGCGTTTTAACTGTAAACTGAACAACTATTTTTAGTTAATATTTGTATTTATGATACTGTTTTCATATTGTGTGCTCACCTTTAGATGGAAAGTAGCAAGAGCTTAAAGGTGGAGTCACTGATTTTTACCCTCAAAATACAATTACAGCCTCCTCTCTTAAATCGTAAGTTTAATGCACATTCTCTCTCTATATCTCTCTTTTCTCTCTTCCTTCTCTTTCCTCTTCCTCTCTCTCTCTCTTTCTTCTCTCTTTTCACCTTTCTCTCCTCACTTTTGCTCTCTCACTCTTTCCTTTTCTCTCTCTTTCTCCTCTCTTTCTCTCTCTTCCTCCCTCTCTCTCCTCTCTCTTTCCTCTCTCTCTTCCTTCCTTCTCTCTTCATTCTCATTCTCTCTCTCTCTCTCCCTTCCCTCTCTCTTCCCCTCTCTCTCCCCTTTCTCTCTCCTCTCTCTCTTTCTTTCCCTCTCTCAATCTCCCTCCCTTCTCTTTTCTCTCTCCCTCCCTCTCTCTCTTCCCTCTTTCTCTCTTTCCTCCCTCCCTCTCTCTCCATATCTCTCTTTCTCTCTCTCCCTCTCATTCTCCCTTCTCTCTCTCTCTCCCCTCTCTCTCTCTCAATCTCCCTCCCTCTCTCTTCCCTCTCTCAATCTCCCTCCCTCTCTCTCTCTCCTCCCTCTCTCTCTTCCCTCTTTCTCTCTTCTTCTCTCCCTCTCTCCTCCCTCCCTCTCCCTCCTCTCTCTCTTCATTCTCATTCTCTCTCCTCTCTCTCCCTTTTCTCTCTCTTCCCCCCTCTCTCTCCCCTCTCTCTCTCTTCCCTCTCTCTCTTTCCCTCTCTCTCCCTCCCTCACTCTCTTCCCTCTCTCTCCCTCTTTCTCTCTTCCCTCTTTCTCTCTTCTTCTCTCCCTCTCTCTCTCTCTCTCTCACATTCCAGCGCTGTTCCACTGACACACTTTACTCATTATCTACACTTTCTTTTCTACAACAATAAAGACACAACAGTGCAACAGTCAAACAGGATCACAAACTAGTTCAGGTCTCACATTCTCACAACAATAACGTTTAACAACAGCAGCAGCCCTCACACAACTAAAGGTCAAAGTTTAGACCTATTTATGTCACGGTTTAGATTTACAAAGTAGGACGGCATTCAGTTAAAACAGGGCAATTAAATGAAGTATATGTCCTGCAGTGTTAGTTCACTTTCTATGTAACTGTCCCACTGCAAATAATATTGTGTAAGTGTATCTTTTTACGATACATGCATCACACAGAAGGAGATTGGATTGATGAGCTGCAGGTTTGCGTGAGTTTACAACAGTTCTCATGAAGAAGGCGTGTCTCTGCCTCCACAGTCTGTCTGAGTTTGTAAAAGTCTTTTGTTTACGTTTGGTTTCTGCTTTCAGACGGAGTTAAACCTGTTTCTGTCACATGTGAGTCTCAAACCTGCATTTCTGCTGCAAACTGCACCAAAACATACAATACTGTGGTATTCTCAAACTGCAACAAATGTGCTTAAAATCACTGGCAAATAGACCAGAACTGCAGCACAGTCTGGTACTGATCGAAACGTTTTATTACATTTGTTTTCATGCATTTTGTAGACAATGTAGACAACAGCGACGTGCGGTCAGGGAGGCAGGTGAGGCAGTGCCAGTCCAAATGGGGAAAAAAAATACTTGATGTCAATAAGACTAAATATTATATTTTTTGCATGTAAAATGTTTCGTATTTGTCATATTTAGGTGATTTCTTGTGATTTCCACTGAGTTTTGTGGTTTTAAAAACTGCAAAATCTCCAGGACTTGTCGATATAACGCAGGTCTACAGCGCTGAGGCTCGGCTCACTCAGACCTGCGCAGCCACATTCACAATGAACATGGCACGTTCATGCAGCGCATTCACTCACTGGTTCTCCACTAAAAGTGATAGTAGATGTAGATGTACTTTTTTCGAGTGCTTTGTCTTCTAATTGTCAAGAAAGAGAATATTATGTGATAGTGAGCACTTTTAGTGACTTAATTTGACAATAAACGGAGTTAGTACAAAGCCCAGATGAGGCAAATCAAAAGTTGCCTCAGCCCGTCACGCTCCAGCGTTTAAATGTGTCTGTATTAAACTTCACAGTGCGGTTAAACAAAGCCTTAAGCAAACTATATAAATCACCACGAGCAAATATTTAACAGCAAAGGTCTAAAAAACTGTAATAATCTGTCCCCAACTATTGAATCAGTAGCAGTCATTAGGTCTCCCGTATCGCGGTGATGTCATCAGTCATTTAGCTCAGATGGGTGAGTGAGAGAGCCGCGGTGCAAAGGGTCTGGGGATCGAAACTCGCGGCAAAATAATTTTTTTCTCATCCTTAATTTTGCGTGTAGAGACAAAATAGTCACATGAGATTATAAGCCCCTATTTGATATACATGTGTGCAAAGTGAATAAAAGGCATCTTGAAGTGAAAATAAGCAACTAGACCTGTGTGCTTCACAGTGCCTCACCTATTGTTTATTTAGGCCTTTAGTTTATAATGGCCTTATTTTACCTTAGCTTTAATTAATAATAAACTGTGGCGACATAGTTGTTCTCATAAATGTGACTGTCTGGACCAGAATTGCCAAGTCTGCTTCTTTATAGCGACTTTGGGCTTCTTTTTTTGGAAAGTCGCTTGTGAATTTTGACAGTCGCGGGTTGTGTTTTTTTGGGCTTGCTCCTGAGAGGCATTTTGACGTCATGAACAAGGTGATTTGAAGTTTTATCCACAGAAATATACTCACTAATGAAAGAAATATGAACTTTTAGCATATTTTCAAGTCTTTACTAGTGATCAAATACTATTTAAAATCTGCCAAAATCAGTAACTCTCGTTCAAAATCTTTTGCAAAAACCTTCAAAATCTTGTCGGAGCTACTTCAGAGGGCGATACTGACGACTCTCGTGAAGGAATTTAATGTTCTATGGATGAAGTGGATTAAGCTAAATAAAACATTTTAGAAAGCAGATTTGACACTTTGGTTGTTTCCATGTGAAAGTGTTTAAACTCAGAGAGTAAACTAACAAAAATCAGAAGATAAACTGGGTTCTGGTTTTGAACACTATTTTTTTTTTTGGATTTCCCAACTTTCCCAGAGAGACCTCAGAGTCTTACCTCTCTGATGAGAACCAATTATTTTAAATTTTTCAAAAAGCCTCTGACAGTTCCGTGCAAACTGTTAGAGACACATTCAAACTAGGAAACAAAAGACAACGTGGATTGTCTGTACATAAAAATAAAGAAATAAAAAGAAGGGGTGATAAAACACATCCTTGTGGAAATCCCGTATTGGACATGATTGAATTAGGAATCACTTTCCAACAATCACTTTCCAACAATAAAAACAAGTAAGTTCCTTGGTACAGTTAAATTTTACTATGAAGAGGCGGGGCTTATCGCTATAAATGAACAAGGTGATTTGAAGTTTTATTCACAGAAATATACTCACCAATGAAAGAAATATGAACTTTTAGCATATTTTCAATCTCTAAAGTCTTTACCAGTGACCAAATACTATTTAAAATCTGCCAAAATCAGTATCTCTCGTTCTGCTGTGACGCATCGTACTTAATTGAGGGTCTGAGGTGGCTTGTTTTGGGCTTTTTTTCAAAAGGTTTGGTCGCTTGTTGCTCTCTGAAAATCTGGCAACCCTGGTCTGGACTTCTGTGTTGTGATTCTGTGACACAAAGCATCAAAACGCCTCGTGGACTCCCTGGGAACATTCCTCATTCAGTCTAGTTGGCAAATCGAAAAAAAACTAGACCAACATGTGCCAAAGATTCCTCCAATCAAAGACGAACAACAGGGAAGAAGGAGAGGCAGAGCTTAAGTTCATAACCAAGTGCCCAAAGACCCAGGCTGGTGCTCTGCTCAATTTAATTTCACTCCAGTTCTAGGTCAGGTACAAGCCCCGATAATCAAAGATGTCAGCACTGTACGTCAATGGCTTTTCCACACTTCTTTTTCATCATGACTAGCTTTAGCCTTATGCTAGGTGCTCTACAGGAAATGGAAATTGTGCAGTTGTGTTTCCCCCATAATTCTTTGCCTGAGGAGTGTGACTTTCTAACGTTCTGACCAATCAGAGCAGGAGATACAGAGCGAGCAGCGGTAGCCGAAAATAAAGCCTAAAAGAGGTTTTATACGAAACTAAAACCTTTTAAACAAAAAAAAAGTTTATGATGTGAAACTATATTAGATTTGCCACAAAATCCGACAGTTCTTAAAGCAGTAGATGCTGTTTCTGCTGAACACGAGCAGTTTGTGTTTGTATTGCGCTCTAGGGAACAAATGTTTTCTACCCTGTAGAGCAGGGTCTCCAACCTTTTTTGCCAGGAGAACTACTTTGCAAAAGAAAACTGGCAGCAAGCTTCTACTTTTAGTAACGACCAAAAATTGAAGTTAAAGAGAAGCTAAACCCTAAAATAACTTTTTTTTGGCTGTTCAACTATGTATATAGTGTGTAAATAGCCTTGTCTACTGTTTGAAGTCATTTTTTTTGGCATTTTTAATGCAAACTGAGCAAATTAGCAGGTTTCGGGTCAAAACAGTCACAAACTGGCTCACTGCAGACTCATGTCAGCTCTAGACTCTGTGACCTCAGCGTATATTGTTCATTCAAAATTGAACTCTAATTGCAGACACCTGCTGTCAGTCCAATCACACTGCTGCTTTCCTCTCTAAGCCCCGCCTCTGCCCTTTTCCCAATGCTTTTCAATGAGTTTGCTGTGTTTGGAAAGTATTTGTGGGTGGCGTTTAGGGGGTGAGCTTACCTTTAACTGTGACATAGTTAAGAGCCCATATACATTCATAAATGGACATAATTAGGCTAATCTAAATATATCTAAAGATATATTTACAGTAGAAAGATGCATGTAATAAATAGAATTTGAATAATAAAGCATAATTTGTATGGTTCTAAAACCCTTTGGCGAGCTACAGGTTGAAGACCCCTGCTGTAGAGGGATTTTACCGCAGCAGCAACAATAGAGCCACTGAGGCTGATTTACAACGACTACAAGCAGCAATGTCCTGTCCAGATGAGTGAACAAAGATGAAGCGTTGTGTTGACCAAAACCAACCAGAGTTAAGATAACAGACTGTGCATGTTCTCCTCTCTCACCTCTTCTCAAAAAATAACTTGGAGAGTCCGACACTGTGTCTTTAATTCATACGTTTATCTCACAGAAACAACAACGATCGCAGACACACGTTTACACTCTATACTTCCTGCTACGTTTATGTGTTTGGGCCAAGCAGCAAATGTTTAAAGCAAAAAAGTGATACTTATATATTTATATTTACTGTCAGACACTGTAGTCAAATTAAAACAGGTAAGTTACTGCCCTCCGGAAAAGATATAGTGCACTTTTAAGTCTAAAATCCAGAAAACAATAATATCAAGTCTATGAATCTTTGGTGTATCTCAGTTTTCCCTTTGAAGTTACAACTACTGTCTTTACTGATGAGAGTTTAACTATTTATGTCATCAGCACAAACTGTAGATTTAGTCAAAATTATCTTCACTTTAAAATGAAACTGCCTTTTACAACAACAATCAGATAAATTCTAATACATTCTCTGTAAATGATTGAGTTGTGATGCTTTGCTGCTGCTCTGATGCTAGTCTCTCTCACACCACGCTGAGGCTAAAGCTAGCTCAGTCCACACAAACACATCCCTCCCTCCTGTTCTAACCCTCTCTGTGTCCCCTTCTGTGTCCTCCCCCCGGTGTCCCCCGTCCAGAGCAGGGCCAGCGCACACGGAGGCTGTACCCGGAGCAGAGGCACTCACGCTGGGCTAACGCTGCAGCCGCCGGTCCTGGAGGAGCAGGTGGTGCTGATGTGGAAGAAGAGACTCCATGTTGTCGGTGTTTTTGAGCCCCGCCCCCTCTCCCTCCTCGCTCTCTCCTCTCTCTCACTCACTCTTGCATCTCTCTCTTTCTCTCTCTCATTCCTCTTACTTGTGTAGCTGCTGAATGTATTAAGTTAAAGCAAACATATATAGCTATACGTATATGTTGTAATAGTGCAAGTGGAATCAGGATAAAAAGAACAATTTAAATGACAAATATAGTCTAGCCAGCATTAGCTATTCATTAAACAAAACTCAAAATTCAATACTTAAAATTGTAATTAAACAGCCTTAGAAGTAGATAAAGACAAAATCTTTTGCAAAACCTTCAAATCTTGTCAGAGCTACTTTAGAGGGCGATACTGACGACTCTGTGAAGGAATTTAATGTTCTATGGAAGAAGTGGATTAGGCTAAATAAAACATTTTAGAAGCAGATTTGACACTGGTTGTTTCCACATGAAAGTGTATAAACGGAGAGAGCAAACTAACAAAAATCAGACGATAAACTGGATTCTGGTCTTAAAACAATGTTGTTGTTTTTTTGGATTTCCCAACTTACCCGGGAAGACCTCAGAGTCTTACCTCTGTGATGAGAACTAAGTATTTTAAATTTTTCAAAAAGCCTCTGACAGTTCCGTGCAAACTGTTAGAGAAACATCCAAACCAGGAACAAAAGACAAAGTGGATTGTCTATACATAAAAATAAAGAAATAAAAAGAAGGGGTGATAAAACACATCCTTGTGGAAATCACGTATAGGACAAGATTGAATCAGGAATCACTTTCCAACACTAAAAACAAGTTAAGGTCTGCTTCTTGTTACAGTAAAATTTTACTATAAAGAGCGTATCTCTCTAATGAGGCGGAGCTTATTGACCCTTTGCACGTGTCGTCAGGCTCTTCGAGGAAACACCCACTTTGCCACGACGAAGGCAAGAGCGCTGCTTGTTTTAAAGTTACTTTTGTCGATTTTAACTGTAAAAGGTTACAACAAACAGGTCATCGTAAACATATTGATGAAGACAGAAGAGTGGGAGGCAGCAATAAATCAAAGAATGGAATCCCTCTAAGTTCTCACGGTTTTGCAGAGAACACTTTATACAAGGTAAGTCAATGATAATGAGAAAAAAAGGTATGATATTTAACATGAAAAACGCAATGAATATCTGAAACAGCCTGCATCATGTGTGGTTAACACCAGCCTCACATGATCTACAGCCAAGTGACTGAAAACCTTTTAAATCTGCCCCAGTGTGAGACAAAACCCTGTTTACACATAAAAGTGTAAATCATGATCAGCTAGCATTAATTAGCTTCTCCAAATACATTGCTTAGTGCTGCCTAAAACAAGGGTTCTTAACCTTTTGACCTCGAGGTTTGAATTTTCACGTGCAAAGTAACCTGGGGCCCAATCTCTTACTAATGTATTATATTTTAGCTGATAGTGCGGACCTCAAGGAGCTGCTCGCGGCCCAACTTTGGGCCCTAGAATGGCCTAACAGATTCTGATTTAGATTCAGATTGAGAAAACTTTATTGAACCCAAAGGCATTTAATTTGTGCAGTCCATTTCACAGTTTAAAAACAATCATTGAATCCACCTCCATACAACAATTCTATTAGGATAATACAGATAAATACAAGTAAATCAGTGAACACTACCATTCAAATTCAACAATTTCATTGCAGAGGGCATGTACGAACTGGAAAAACAGTTTGTTTTTTGTGCAGGCGCGTAAAACCGACACCCTGAAGGCTTCAGGATAAAGTCAGATTCATGGGCATGGACTAACTAGAAGTAGCCATTGCTTTCTTTACAAAACAAGTGCAAAATCTGTGGGAATTTGCGTTCACACACTTCTGCCCTCCGTCATGGCACACCCATGTGATCATGTGACGCAGGTGCAAATGGTCAGTAAAGAGGTGGAGCGTATCACTACAAAGAGGCAAAGCTTCACTATCACATATTTTTTCGTTTGTTGTAAAAGCACAATAGATCTTCTTTAATTTTAGCAAGACTAATATACAAAAAGCTATGTGTGTCAAGTAGAGAAATCCTACTTTGCGTCTGAACGTCTATGCGCAATAACAAGTCATTTACTTATTTACCCAGATAAAACCTGACCCTTTAAAGCACAGATGCCTCTTTAATCGGCCTCACATGAGATCCAAACCCAGCCTGTTAAAGTCAATGGTCTGTGTGAGTAACAGTCACATCTCAAACATCTCTACGGCGGCTTCATCTCAGCAGGACGTACAGTAAACAGCTCCATCTGCTCTTTTATTCTACGCAAAACCATAAAGACGCGTTTGGATTTACAGCTTTGAACGGAAGAGAAACAGAGGTGGAAACAGGTGTGAATGCGGCAGATGGTGAGACACTTTAAGACATGATAGAGGCGAGGAAATCGGAGAAAAGATGAATAATATTTGTAATAGTCGTTCTAAACTTGTGTCCCTTTTGGTTCAAACTAAACTTCTGGTGAGTGTTTGTGCGTGAGACTGTGACCTGCGTAAAACCAGAGCAAGAATGTTAATAATCTTTATTTTAGGACCAAGAGTCGACTTTAAAAACGGTAAATTATTGTTTTTGGTGTAAAAGGCTTGTTTGTATCTGTCTGCTCCACACGTGAACAGTCCTGACCTGGTTTTGAAGAAAATGTAAAGATTTTGAACTTTTAACTTAAAGCTAAACATAGGCTAGTTTAGTTTTCTACGTTTTGTGTCAGTGTTTTCAATACTAATCCAATAATATCTTCACATGGATTTAGTTTTGTCAGGGCAAATTACATGTATTTATTACCCAAAATATTTTCTAGTTTTCTCCCCAAAAAATTCCCAAACCAATAGAGTTCTACAAATTTTTCCTGTTTTTCACGACTGTGGTAAATATTCTCTACTGAAATGTTGCTTCTACCTAAAGATTCTCTAGGTTGAAGTAATCAGTCAGCACATTGCATTTCAAAATTTATTATAAAACATCAGGGCATTCATTTTTGATATACATACTTTTATGGCACACTACTGTTGAATAATAGGGCTAAAGGAACAAGATTTCTATGGAAACAATTAAGAGGAGGATAAATCAGCATTCCCACTCACACCCCAAACCTATTTTCCAGGACATTTCCAGGACATTCCAAAAGAGGATTTTAGGTAATCACAACATCTACATTAGCATTTTAGAGGATTTGAAAAGTCTATGGCAGCTCAATGTAAAACCCCAGTAACAGCCAGAATAGTCCATAGCCACAAAAGGTGGACACCAAAAGGGGGGGGTCTGGGGGTCCTCCTCAGGAAAATTTGACTCCCAAGTGATGATATTTCCTGCATTCTGATACATTTTGGCATTTAACATATAGATGGATTAAACTTAAATTAGTAAAGGAAGTAATACATCAGATATATTTCTCAGTGAAGAAAAGTAACAGTTATTTTCGGCCTAAAAGTTCCAACTAAACTTTGTGTGGGGCAGCATCTACAGAGGGATTATTTGTTTATCAACATGGGAGATGCGCGCTTACCCGGTATGCAGAAAAAGCTGCCAGCACTGTTGTCAGTTACTACTACTATCACTGTGCGAAAACAGAAGTTCTGCTGCTAAATCAACATTTGTGAATGAAACTCGACCCTACGACCCTTAAAAGTTACATTCAGGTGAAGAAACACAGAGAAAAACAGTGTCTCAAGCTTCAGAAGACAGACGTCTGTCAAAGTTCAGATCTGATCCAAACAGCTGCTCTTTTCTCGTTTTGTTGTTTTAATCAAACAAGTTTCCCCAGACATTCTGCATGGGGCAGGCACAGTGGAGCAGAAAGTGACGTTGACCGATAATGCCTCTATATTGCTTACCTTATATTAGAAATAGTAGTAAAAATATAGTTTATCCATTAATTTAAGATAGATTCATTTATATTCCAGGAAAAAAAAAATTCCATGACATTTGGCGGTTTTTAGAATTTGCCATGCATTGGTAAATGTATTATTTTTCAGCTTTCAAATGTGTCCTACTACTAAGGTTAATATGTATACATACATTTTGGCAGTTATAAAAGCTTCAAAATATAATGTTACAAACAGTGAAGAGAAAATGGAGTGGTCCACCCAAGCACAGGCAATCAGAGCACTGCTTTCAGCCCTTGTTGAGAACTGAATTCAACTTATTTTTAGATTCAGACCTTAACATGTGTTTGGTTTTGTCAGAGTACTGTTTTAGTGGAAAGAAAAAGCTCAATGATTTGAAAACAAAAAACAGGTACTCCAGCCTTCTTTGGCACAATCTTTTCTGAAAACAAAAGGTTTCTCGGCGTTAATCCAAAGAGTTTAATTAGCCAAATTGTGCCTATGAGGTCAAACTCGGGGCTAAAATGTAAATATCCAGGGCTTTATTCTTCTGTTGACACTTCAGAGAGACAGACAACATCTGCTCTGTCTGCGTCTGTCACCTTCACACAAAGAGCAGTGATTTTAGCAGCAGCCTGGAGCCACAGCCGCCCCAGGACAAAAGGCTTGTGTCGGGGAGGAGAGGGGGAGCAGCTGCCGACCCAGGCCCAGAGCGGGACAAAAGAAGAGCCGAGTCAAATGCACAACAGACCAGCTACGACACTTCAATCAAAGATGTTTCTGAACCGTACTGAAAATAGAGGTTATGCAGATGACATCGCAGTCTAAATATGAGCAGTGAGTGGCAAAAATGTATGAGAGTCAATTGAGATTTGTTTTTTTTATTCGAGTAAGAGTGAAAAAACTACAGTCTGATAATTGAGATCTCAAACTGCCATTGGCACGGAAGGTGGTTGAAGTACTGTTCACTCTAAAAAATATTTGTAAATAAACTGGAATGTTTCCTGTATATTTTGACGGATTTTTGTGTTTTTTAAGAGTTCTGTTTGTAAAAAGCAAGACTTTTCTCTGTAGTTTTACATTAGCTTGTTTGTTTCTTATTATTCTAACTGAAAGCAATGCATTGCTTTCAGCTCTTCTGTCTCAGTCAGAGACAGAGACAGAAGAGCTTTGAGTTACTCTGGTGAGTAAGAAATACATGTTTCCTTAATTGTTTTTATATTTAGCTACAATAAAGTGAGCTGTTTGATTTTATCACTGATTCATTAAAATTTAGATTTTTACCACCAAAAAAGTCTGAATTTTTTGATTGGAAGAGATTTAAACGGAGTCAGGGCTAAAACTACTCTTCTGTTTTCGTGGATTTGAATAAACAACCAATTGTACTCTGCTGGCAGAATATAGCTACTGTAGTTAAGTCTGGATTGAAAGGTTAACAGCCCTGCGGCTCGCCTTGCAATAATGGAAGTCATCCACGCCAATCAGCAACATTTTTGCAGATTACCGATGACTCATAGGAGTGCAATATCGGCAGATTTAAATTTTTTTTCCTTGTAATAGGACAGTTTTAATAAGCTAGGTGCTTATTTACGCTAGGTGCTTTGTCACAGGTGAGTCTGATGTTGTGACGTCTCTCTTACAGAATCTTCCCAGACGTGGCCAGTTTGACAGACTGACCACTTTTGCCTCCGCCTGGTAAAGGTCTCTGGAGAAGTGCGTCCCATGTGTGAGCCAAAGAAAAAGCTCCTTCGTCTCTGTTGATGGTCTTTGAACCTCGCTTCCTGATCTCAACAGCCTCTCCTATCCATCAGTCTGACAAATCTGTCAAACTGGTCACGCCTTGGAACATCCTTTAAGAGAGACGTCACAACACCAGACTCACCTCTGACGAAGACGGAAGTCCTGCCGCCGAAACTGTCAGGTAAATGAGCACTCAGCTTATTAGAACTGTCTTATTACAAGAAAAATAAAATGAACTAAGAAGAAGACAGAATTTTCTAAATATGATGGTAAGATTTAGTCGGCCAACCAATAAATCTGTCGGGCCCTACTTAGAAGCAATTCAAAACAAACGCTCCATAAAGGAAAAACTAGGCAAAACTTTTGAAACTGTTCCAAAACATTTCCAGGGAGTTGAAAGTTTTCCAGGACAATTCCAGGTTTCCCATGATTGCACAAACCCTAAATGTTCTTTACGGACATAAAATGTGTCACCTTTTGTTTCTTATGGCTAGACCCAGTAATTATGATTTGATATGAACCAAAAAAACAATCTAATCTACAATCTGACGATGAATTCTCCTCTCGTGAAGCTGGTCATAATCTTTTGTAGCTTCAGCGCCGGTGTAGCAGTGTAACCGTCACTGATCCAGGATCTAGAGCCAATCCAGGCGTGAGTCAGGCCCAGAGTGAAAGAGAACGGAGGCCACGGAGGGACAAAAACCATCACAAACAACCACACACACAGCAGCAGCAACAACCCCTGAGTCAGCTCCAGAGCAAAGTAAACTGTGAGGTCAGAGAGAGGAAGAGCAGCAGCAGAGAAAACACACGTGACAACAGTGGAAACAGGACATTACAAGATCAACATCACAACTGACGGGACAATGGGACGAGATCAAGAACACATGTGGAAGCTACGAACACAGCACATATAGCATCCGCATTATGATATGTGTTGGGTAAATGGATAAACGGAATCAAACTTTCAAGTCGTGACAGAAATTAATAATGTAATGAATGTAATAAAGCACATATGACATTCATGCTCCATCAAGCTCCATCTAAAGGCTGCAAAGAAAATGATACTCGAGAAATAGTCAAATTAATCTTAAAGCCAGAAATGCTAATGCTTACTATATGCTGCGTTCAGACCGGACAGAATTAGACGTTCAATGCGTCCAGCGAATTTGCATCTAGTGTGTCGAAATTTGCTTGTTCTGGCATCTGCTGACACTTGTCTTGAGAAGTAGATGCTCCAACCTCTGGCGGACACTTTAGGCCTTTTCCCACTGTAGGAACTTTTTTCAGTTCCTAGTACTTTAGTTCCAGTCCCCATTTTAGGCATGTTCACACAAAGCAAGAACTATGGACTGGGGTCACACTTTAGAGACTTTTTATATCTGGGGCAGGTACTTTCAGTCAGACCAGGAACCTTTTTGGTGACACAAACACATTTACAACACTAGCTGTGTTTGGAAACATGTTTTATATTTTCTGACATTTAGACAAACATTTCTTATCCTTGAGAAAAATGACTTAAAGCAGTAGATTAAAAAATGAATGCTTTCAGTGATGTTTTCGATTTTGTTCATCAGAAAACTTTAGCCCCACTTTCACAAGCTGTTGCTGTGTGAACACAAACATGGGGACAGGGTAGTTCCTCTGAGTGTGGGGACTAGTTCTTGGTACTTTCATGTGGGAAAACGCCTTTTGGCCTCATCAGGGGTGAACGCCTGTGTTGGGCGCTGCTGAACTTTCAAGCGCTGAACGCTTGTGTTTACCAATCAGACACAACTCTCCTGTGACATAGTGACGCTGCTCTGTTTACTGAAGTCTTTTAATAACTTTTTTTATCAAAAGTCGCAAGTTTTTAGACTCTTTTCAAAGGGTTGGTCGCTTGTTGCTCTGAAAATCTGGCGACACAAAAAATAATAAGGGGCATGATCTCGACTGACGTAGAGCTCACATGGATCTATTAAAAATGCTTGTTGCCGTGTTTAAACCACTGATGTACGACGTGACACTGGAGGAGGACAGAGACAGCAAAATGACATTGCCTTGAGGAGAAAGCTGTGCTGTCGTCTATCAGGTATGCTACGTTTTGTAAATGCAGCAATCCTCTGTTGGGGTGTCTGCTTCTTCTGCGTCAAAATTCACTTCAACGCGCGAAATTAGACGCTTCAACGCTGTCCGGTCTGAACACAGCATTAGCGTAATAGTCAAGACCAAGTCAAGACCAAGACTACTGAGGGTCAAGGTTTTTGTTCAAACTTTAATGATTCATTTTAGTGATTCTAACTTTGATTTTATGTATGTTTGTCTGTAAATCCTTGTGTCCAACCCTTAAACCCTGCTGCGCTGTGATAACAAACGTGACAGATTAAAGGTGAACTTGACCTGCCTCTGTCGCTCTGGTGTAAAGTTTTGCTCATTAGCACAGACAGACTGCACGTGTCATCAGAGCGTAATCAGATTGTGGGAGCAGCGCTGTGATTGGCCGAGAGCACAGACTGGATTAACCTGCAGGAGGTGAGACCGAAGGAGCAGAAACACACTGATCTATAAACACTTTAACCCAGAGACACTGCACAAGCTCTTCATGAATGATTATGAAATGTTAGGATTTGAATGTCATTTTTGATAGTCCAACGCAATGTGTTATAATGACAAGAGAGCGTAGCCACTGTAAACTAAAGCAGTGGTTCCTAATCTTTTATGTCTCACACCAAGACCTTTCAGAGACCACAGAGTCCCAAGACTGAGACAAGACAGAGACTTTTATAGGTCGAAACCGAGACAAGCTTGAAGAGAAGACACCCACATCCAAATCTGAGATGGTGTATCAGACCAGACAATCGTATCAAGATTAAATAAAAGCAGCCTGCATAGACATAAGCTCCTAAGTACTTTAATCAAGCACCAAAAAGTACAGTTTTGGACGTCCGAACTGTTTCTGGGACAGGTCACAGCTCTGGAGCCATGAACTCCTGCTGCAAGTTTAGCAGAACCTGCAGCTAATGAAATGTGGCCTCAAGTGTCTAAAACAAGACGAGTCCAAGACAAGACCAAGTCCAAATGTGCTTGAGTCCGAGACAAAACCAAGACCTTAAAAAGTGGTTACGAGACCGGTCTGAAGGTCAAGACCGGGTACTACTACACTACAGGCGTTTTCCCACATGAAAGTACCAAGAACTAGTCCCAACATTCCTCCAGTCCCTGTTTAGTCAGAGGAACTGTCCCCATGTTTGTGTTCACACAGCAACAGTTTCTGAAAGTGGGTCTAACTAGCTTTAGCATTAGCTTCTGTGTAACCTGAAACATTTAAATAATTAAGTGGTGTTAGGAAACCAAAAGTTGTCTTTTTTGATTCTACATAAAATTATGATTTACAAAACCTAAAAACATCACTCAAATTAACAACAAAACAAAATTACTGGTATTTACTGTAATTGCTATTAATATTTACAAATTAAATAACTATATTTTGGGAGTTACTGCTTTAATCATTGCTCAAAGTCATTTTTCTTAAGATTAAGGAAAGGTTAGCTAAATGTGAAAACATAAAAAACCTGATTCCAACAAAGCTAGCATTGTAAATGTGTTTGTGTCACCAAAATGTTCCTGGTCTGACTGGAAAGTATCTGCCCCAAAGGAGCTAAAAAGTCCCTAAAGTGTGGCCCCAGTCCATGGTTCTTGCTCTGTGTGAACACGCCTAAAATGAGGACCGGAACTTAAAAAAGTACTAGAAACTGAAAAAAGTTCCTACAATGGGAAAAGGCCTTATGCACACTCCAAGGACCCCAAAACTGGTTCCTATGCAAATATATTAGTTTACTATTGTCAATTCATACTTCTTTTAACAACATTGAAGTCCCAAAAGCTATAAGTCCACATTTTAATGAAAATATTCATTATAATATTTTATATTTTAACTGAAATATTTCTAGTTACTCCTGATTATTGCTCATGTACTGTGTGGGGAAACATTGACCTATAGCAACAAACACAGTTCAAGCTCCAGATTTTTCTAAAGATCTCATACAGAATAATAAAAAGCTGAATTTTTAAATGACATTTTGCTTTAAATACTTTGACAATCAAACACTTAAGTATTTCTACATTTATGAATGCTTCTGTTCAACCAATCTAAAGTGAAAAATCTTGCAAAGACATACAGTACTTTAATTTTAGGTATTCATTTATGTTTTATATCAAATACTAGCTGTGAAGTAAACAGTAATGACCAATGTGTCAGTGTCAATATAATGTAATGATACACTTTCTTCATAAACTACAACTTTACTGCTATAAAATATTTACCACAAGGACTATCACAAAAGAGAAATGTGATAATCTGTCATAATTACTTGTAGTACATGACAAATTTGAATGCTGCATATTTAGCTCAAAGTTTTGGTTGTCACAAGTAAATACAGACAAATGGGTGGGGATAGGTGGTGGGTGAAAACAGAACTTTTCTGAGCAGTGGAGTATCAGCAGCAGGACAATACAAGATTACTCAAACCTGCAGGAATCAATCCAAATACAACTGTGAGTAAAGTCAGGGTTCGTACAGATTTTAACTTCTCTATAACCAGTTTCAACTTTTCTATGACTTTGTTTTAATTCTGATGTCAAACCTAAAGATTTTTAAGTTGTCTATCGCAAACAAAAAATTAAATAAGGCTGCAGGTAACTGTCAGGTAAAATATTTTAACCCTAAAAAGACATGAACAAAAATAAAAAGGAAGGCCTGAGTTTTCAAAAAAAAAATTGATAAATCAGTTAAAAGTTAAATTCTATAATTCATTTGATAATATACTTTAAAGGGGCACTGTGTAAGATTGAGAGGAATTTTAATTATCACATATAGTCCACAAATCGGGTGAGTCATGTAGGTGGGTCAAAATGCCTCAGTTGCTTCTGAAGAGTCGCGTGCCTTCAGTCTAACAGGATTAACCCTGATTCAGAGCTCAGTCTCTGGGTAAAACTATTCCTGTTCTGCACCTGACAAAGAACCAACACAACACAGAGACTATTACACTGAGGCTGATGTCATTTACAATAGAAACAAGTTGGAAATACTGAGTTTGTGGTCTCACTTATATAACCTTTGTGCACATGTTTACGATCGGACCAACTAGTTTAAGCACATTTTACATAAGAGAAGGTTTGGTCCAGTGTAATCTGCACGTACAGCGGCGGAGGACGGTCTGTATAATCTGCTGCAGTGAGTTTAGGTTTATGATTCTGATAATCCACACGTGTAACATCTGGAAACGCACATGGAACGCTCACATGTTCAATGCAAAGTCACTCTCAAAATCAGGCTTTTATTCTTCTCTCTAGAGTTCTAATTATGGCTTCTCACGTTCACAAACACCACATGACATTTGGGACTGAGGCTCGACAAGAACAGCACTAAAACACTGACTTCATCGGCTAACGTATAACGTATAACGCATCGGCTGTTTTCTATTTATATATGCCTCAAGAACCATAAACCCTGTCGTACACTAAGTGGGAGTTCAATGCAAGTTTGTTGCAAATTCGATGAGAGTTCAGTGCAAGTTCGGTGTGAGTTTGGTGAAAGTTCGGTGCAAGTTTGGTGCAAGTTTGGTGAAAGTTCGGTGCAAGTTCGGTGCAAGTTCGGTGCAAGTTTGGAGCGAGTTTGGTGCGAGTTTGGTGCAAGTTTGGTGAAAGTTCGGTGCAAGTTCGGTGCAAGTTCGGTGCAAGTTCAGTGCAATGTTTGGTGAAAGTTCGGTGCAAGTTCGGTGCAAGTTTGGTGAAAGTTCGGTGCAAGTTTGGTGCAAGTTTGGTGAAAGTTCGATGCAAGTTTGGAGTGAGTTCGATGCAAGTTCGATGCAAGTTCGGTGCAAGTTCGGTGCAAGTTCGGTGTGAGTTTGGTGAAAGTTCGGTGCAAGTTCGGTGCAAGTTCGGTGCAAGTTTGGTGCAAGTTCGGTGAAAGTTCGGTGCAAGTTCGATGCAAGTTCGATGCAAGTTCGGTGCAATTTGGTGAAAGTTCGGTGCAAGTTTGGTGAAAGTTTGGTGCAAGTTCGGTGCAAGTTTGGTGCAAGTTCAGTGCAATGTTTGGTGCAATGTTTGGTGAAAGTTTGGTGAAAGTTCGATGCAAGTTTGTGCAAGTTCGGTGAAAGTTCGGTGAAAGTTCGGTGCAAGTTCGATGCAAGTTCGGTGCAAGTTCGATGCAAGTTCGGTGCAAGTTTGGTGAAAGTTCGGTGCAAGTTTGGTGAAAGTTCGGTGCAAGTTCGGTGAAAGTTTGGTGCAAGTTCGGTGCAAGTTTGGTGCAAGTTCAGTGCAATGTTTGGTGCAATGTTTGGTGAAAGTTTGGTGCAAGTTCAGTGCAATGTTTGGTGCAATGTTTGGTGAAAGTTTGGTGAAAGTTCGATGCAAGTTTGGTGCAAGTTCGGTGTGAGTTCGGTGCAATGTTTGGTGAAAGTTCGGTGCAAGTTTGGTGAAAGTTCGTGCAGTTTGGAGTGAGTTTGGTGAAAGTTCGGTGCAAGTTGCGTGCAAGTTCGGTGCAAGTTCGGTGCAAGTTGGTGCAAGTTTCGGTGAAGTTCGATGCAAGTTCGGTGCAAGTTCGGTGCAAGTTCGGTGAAAGTTCGGTGCAAGTTTGGTGTGAAAGTTCGGTGCAAGTTGGTGAAAGTTCAGTGCAAGTTCGGTGCAAGTTCGGTGAAGTTCGGTGCAAGTTCGGTGCAAGTTTAGGTGAAAGTTCGATGCAAGTTCGGTGCAAGTTCGGTGCAAGTTTGGTGAAGTTCGGTGTGAGTTTTGGGTGAAAGTTCGGTGCAAGTTCGGTGCAAGTTTGGTGAAGTTCGGTGCAAGTTCGGTGCAAGTTCGGTGCAAGTTCGGTGTGAGTTGGTGAAAGTCGGTGAAGTTCGGTGCAAGTTGGTGAAGTTCGTGCAAGTTTGGTGCAAGTTCGGTGCAAGTTCGGATGCAAGTTTGCAGTGTGAAAGTTCGGTGAGTTCGGTGCAAGTTTGGTGAAAGTTCGGTGCAAGTTGGTGCAAGTTCGTGAATGCAAGTTTGGTGCAAGTTCGGTGCAAGTTTGGTGAAGTTCGGTGCAAGTTTGGTGAAGTCGGCAGTTCGGTGCAAGTTGGTGAAAGTTCGGTGCAAGTTCGGTGCAAGTTCGGTGCAAGTTCGGTGCAAGTTTGGTGAAAGTTCGGTGCAAGTTTCGGATGCAAGTTCGGTGCAAGTTTGGTGCAAGTTCAGGGTGCAAGTTCGGTGAGTTTGGTGCAAGTTCGGTGCAAGTTCGTGCAAGTTTGAGTGCAGTTCGGTGCAAGTTCGGTGCAAGTTCGGTGCAAGTTCGGTGCAAGTTTGGTGAAGTTCGGTGCAAGTTTCGGTGCAAGTTCGTGCAAGTTCGGTGAAAGTTCGGTGCAAGTTCGGTGAAAGTTCGGTGCAAGGTGAAGTTCGGTGCAAGTTTGGTGAAAGTTCGGTGCAAGTTGGTGCAAGTTCGGTGAAAGTTCGGTGCAAGTTCGGTGCAAGTTTGGTGAAAGTTCGGTGCAAGTTGGTGCAAGTTTGGTGCAAGTTTGAGTTCGGTGGCAAGTTCGATGCAAGTTCGGTGCAAGTTCGATCAGTTGTGCAAGTTCGGTGATGGTGCAAGTTCGGTGCAAGTTGGTGAAAGTTGGTCAAGTTGGTGAAAGTTCGGTGCAAGTTCGGTGCAAGTTTGGTGCAAGTTCGGTGCAAGTTCGGTGCAATGTTGGTGCAAGTTCGGATGCAAGTTTGGTGAAAGTTCGGTGGAGTCGGTGCAAGTTCGGTGGTGAGTTTGGTGAAAGTTCGGTGCAAGTTCGGTGCAAGTTCGGTGAAAGTTCGGTGCAAGTTCGTGCAAGTTCGGTGCAAGTTCAGTGCAAGTAGTGGAGTTCGGTGCAAGTTCGGTGTGAGTTCAGTGATCGGAGCGAGTTTGGAGCGAGTTTGGTGCAAGTGCGGTGTGAGTCGGGACTTGCTCAACTTCCGCAAACCAAAGTGCTTCAAACCAAAGTGCCTTGTACACTGATTTCAAAGCAGTGCATGCACACGTCCAAGTAGTGATGGGACTTTTGACTCAAGGATTCAAATCATCATGACCTGTTCATCTCACAAACCCACATAACCCACCTCAGTCCACCCTGTATTTATTTAAAGTGTCTATTCAAATACACCAAAGAACAACTCATCATTTTAACAAATATTTTAGACCGCAAAAGTTTTAAATGAAATTGGATTTTGTGTTTTCCTTTCGCTTCTTTCTCTCCCTCTCTCCTCGCTCTCTCACTCACACAAGTGGAGGGAAGTAGACGAGGAGAAATGAGACAAACACAACTAAACCAGAGAAAATGAAAACAGAAAAGACATGAATGACTGTGAATGACAGAAACTGGATTTTAAGGTTTAAAATTATGTTATAGTTAGGGATGTCTTATTACAATACAACTCATATTCATGGAGAAATTAGCAGAATAAGCACACAATACTGTATAGACGTGTCTAAATGTAAAGTTACCGCAGGAATACAAGAATACAGTCGGACTTTTATCATCACCACCACAACCTGCCCTGATCCCGACCTGCGAGTCCAAAGACAATGACAGTACGCGACGCATGTGTACTTGTTAATGCAGTGCGCACTTTTGTAAGCGATACACACTGTGTCTGAGGTGACACCAGGAGAGACCAGTGCTCTGTGTTCTCTATACTCGCACATTTGAGTGAGAAAAGCTGCCTATTTGTCCCTGTATTTGTTGGTGTTTCCTTACTAATGAGGAAATGAATTGTTCACCTCATTCTCATCGTTGACAGTGAGTCTTTCAAAAGAATCGCATCGTTCTCGATGGTCACATCACTACGTTCAAGAGTTGCGCGAGAAAGAATCCCTAGAGAGTTTATTCTTCTCAGAGGTCGCAGCAATCTGATGTGACTTTCAAGTCATTATAGGAGCATTCTCACAGGAATATGTTTAAATCTGAGCGCTTTGGTCAAATCCAGACCGCAGTAGACTGGAGCTGGTGCACAAGGCACTTCACTAGAAACTCGCCCCGCAGTCAGTGTACAAAGGCGAACATCTGTCATTTTTTAACCAAAGTCAATGTATTACATAAAAAGGACGCTTTGTACAAGTGAAAGAGAAGTACAATAAGTCATATTTTTCAAGTTTACTCCATATTATCCACGACTACAAACTGAAATCATACTGAACTAAACAAACAAACGCAACACTTTTGTTTTTGCTCCCATTTTTGATTAGATAAACTCAAAGATCTAAAGCTTTTTCTACACAAAATAACTATTTCTCTCAACATCGTTCACAAATCTGTCTGAATCTGTGACAGTGAGCACTTCTCCTTTGCTGACATAATTCCATCCCACTCTCTGAAGGCGCTTGTGTTAATAAAATCACTTTTTTCTCACTCATTACAACAACCTCAGCTAAAACATGAGCTTGGAAACACATTCTGCCATATAAAGAACCACTCCGAAACGCTCTTAAGTGAATTGGTAGTCAAAACGCAGAAGAGTAGTGCAAAAACAGCTAGACGGTACAGTGAAAAACCGTACCTGGCCTGGATGTATCGTGTCTACAGATGAATATATAACCGTACCTGGCCTGGATGTATCGTGTCTACAGATGAATATATAACCGTACCTGGCCTGGATGTATCGTGTTTACAGATGAATTATAACCTACCTGGCCTGGATGTGTCGTGTTTACAGATGAATATATACCGTACCTGGCCTGGATGTGGTCGAACAGGTGCTGCCAGCGTTCGTTGATGTCCTTGAGTTTGTCGTTGACTTCGGTCTCTTTGGTTTTGTTGCTGGCCGTGATCAGCTGTTCTCCGAGCTTCTTCAGATGAGTCTTGTTCTCACTGAACAGGTTTATCTCCTCCATGCAGTCCTGAAACGCACACAGAACATTATAAAGACGTTCAGCCGGCCGTTAAATCCAGCTAAGATCATCACATTTAAAACCAACTGTGTGCAAATGATTAATGCGTCTGGTTCTCGCTGACCAGTTTAACTAACAGTGTCTGTGTTTATAGTATTTTTATTACAGACAATAATAGATTTCATGATAAATATAAAATTCCTTAAAGGGGCCGTACAAGTGGTGAGAAAGGATTTTTTTCCTGTAAGAGCTCAAATACAGCTAAATTAGGCTACAGTCTGGAACAAATATGACAAAATATTGAGTATAGGCAATGTAACAATAAGACAAATGACTATGTGGCAGTACTAGGCATGTTCACAGAGCAGGAACTATGGACTGGGGTCACACTTTAGGACTTTTTAAGCTCCTGCTCTGGGCAGGTACTTTTAGTCAGACCAGGAACTTTTTGGTGACACAAACACATTTACAACATTAGCTTAGTTTAGAAACATGTTTTAGCCTATATTTTCTGATATTTAGACAAGCTTCCTTATTCCAGAGAAAAATTATTAAAAGCATTAAATGCAGTAGCTCCCAAAATAAATGCTTACATTTGTAAATAGTATCTATTATTAAGAACAACGGTGAATCATTGTGTTTTATTGTTGATTTCAGTGATGATTTTAGTTTTTGTACATCATAGTTGGAAGGAAAAAACATATTTTTTTCCCCCCCTGACTCCAACAAATGACTTTTTTCCAGACTAAGCGGATGCTAATGTTAAAGCTTTTTAGCCCCACTTTCAGAAACTGTTGCTGTGTTAACGCAAACATGGGGACTGTAAACAGGGGAAAGGAATGTGGGAACTTAGTTCTTGGTATTTTCATGTGGGAAAACGCCTAGTATTGCCTGATCCGGTAATGCATTAAAAGTCTGTGAGCTGTTTTTGTCTCTCTCCTACGAGACACGACTTGGCGCTTACGTCTTTTATTCACAGAAACTGTAAAATGTCCTATAAGACTGTGATTGGTTAAAAGAGAAACTGATGGTAAATGTGACCAATCAGATTCAGCACAATTTTAAGACTTTTCATTGGCTCCAGGCAAGACACACTCCTGTATTATCTTCTTCCAAAACAGTGCGGCAAGTGGATTTTAATGGATATTTGTTGAATTTATCGACTTGTTTGGTCTTGTGTGTTTGGAGTGTATGGACCATAAAGAGAGCGGGAACCAGCGTGGATACAGCTGTCTGCTTTTTCTCGTCGTGTGTATTTTGGCAATCGTGTCTGACGCACAGAGCTGTCACTAGGTTTGTAATGTTCTAATATCCGCGTGTGTTTGGTAAACTCACTGTTGGACCTGTTTGTCTGGCCGTTGTGGTGGCTGCAGTCAAGATTCATCAGATTTTTGTACTTCTATCAAACTCCCGCACAGTTTTGAGCGGAACAAACCAGCTCTAGAACTTGTCGACAGTCAGATGCTGATGCGACTCGTGTGGGAGGGCATCCTGTCACTTTGTGGATCAGATTCAGCGACAGTGCGCTGTGATTTAAGTCAAAATAAAAAAAGTTCTGATGCGATGTAAAAAAGACTTACATTGCTTAAAATGGAGTATGATGAACAGTTAAGTTGTCTTTCAGCATTTCTAAGCCTCTTTGTTCACTTATTGTGTGCGTCCCTGTAAAGGTTCAACCTTGTCTGAAGCCCGGTTTAAAAGCCATGTTTTGTTCCGGCAACGTTTGATTTACAAATTAAGCACTGTAACATGTAACAAGAAAAAACAGACAAACAGTGGTAGAAAGCAGAAAAAACAGAAGACTTTAGCTTCTCTCACATTTATCACACAGTTGAACTCTGATTTTTATTTTCATCGAACAGAAACATTATCCTTAGTTGCAGTTCTACAATTATTTCAATATAGTTTTATAAAGCTGGGCCAAACCAGTTCAGAAAAACAAACATGGTTGTATATATCATCACAAGGACGACATCACGTTTTCTGCCCAAAAGTTCCTTTATGTGAGGTGAGAGAAACTCGACAGACGACCAATCAGCTCTTTGTTTCACGTGTGTTAAATAAACTCATTTGACTCTAGAGTACATTATGGATTAGATCAGAGAAACGGCAGAGGGAGTGACTAGATCTAGTATTCAAAAGAAGTGTCAGTTCTGGATCTCAGACAACTCACTCACACTAATCCTACAATTCATAAACTGTTCTTGAAAGTTTTCTCTTATGAAGCGTGCAGTAATAATAATAAATAAAGAGTTGAGGTTGGTTTACCTTCTTGAGTTTCTCCACCATCTCCTCGATGTTCAGGTCGGAGCTGTGAGCCACTTTGTTCTCCATCTGCGTCAGCCATTCACACAGCTCTCGGTTCTTCTCCTTAAAGATGATCCAAGCGTTCAGACGGTCCGCGATCTCCTGTTTACGGAGAGACACCTGCAAAACACACAATACACAACACAACAGTCAGTATTTTACTCTTTTACCAGGTTATATTCTTAGTCATTATCTTACTCAGTTGTAATGCTGTATTTTTGCTGCAACTGAGGCTTGAAAATTCTGGGTTCATCTACCACATATCCCAACCCACTGCTCTGAATCCTAAATAAAATAACTGTTTGCCAGGAGGTTGCGTTCACGTCACATCACAACAGGCCAATATTAAAGGGCGACTAGTGCGTTTTTCTCTATTTTTAGGAGTAAACTATAATAGAGATTCTCAAACGTATACATGCCCTAAGTCGATGCAAACCTTACAATTTGACATTGTATTTTACTTTAAATATGCAATGTCTTTTACCTTTTGAATAGAGGTTATGCACTGACATCATTTTGCTTAGCAACATTTAGAATGAGTGGCATTTCTTTAATATATTTCTTTGTTGTCGTGGCAACAGCTTGTCTGCTAACAACAGTTGATGATTTAGGACATTTTAACGGCAACAAACGACTCAAAAACATATTTTTAAGAAGAAAAAGGTAATAAGTTCAACTTTATGTGATTTCAATGTTTCAAAGTCTTGTTGTTTATCTGCTTTGCTACAACTGTTTCAGTTACAAACCATTGCTCAGTAGACTTCTTGTGGTTTGAATTTGTTCTCAAACTGTAGTTTATTTTTCCTGTTTTAGCTGTTTATTGAACTCTTACAAGAGAAAATGTCCTTTCTCTCCATTAACTCTCTCAACATGAACATTTAGAATGATGTCATGTCACCTGCAGAACCTCTATTAAAACATGAAAATGCGTATTTAGAAATGTAAAACTATTGAGGCTTGTGTACAGTAAACCCTGTATTACAAAAAATATGTATAATTTATGAGGGTCGGGGGTCTTTATAGAAATTCAATGCAATTTTCTGTATTCTGGTATATTTTAGATGCTATTTTCTTAATACATGATGTCCTTTATTATTATTGAAAAGGTATAACTCCGAATCTATGTCCGGCCCTGTAAACCAACCTGGTGTTCAGAAGCTTCAGTGAGATGAGACTGTTCTGTGTGATCAGAGCGGAGAAAACACGGCTGTTCCACAAACTTTTGTTAGGACAGGACTTCTGTTTATGTGACATTCTTGCAAATATAAACCTCCAAATATTACTTCGACGATTTCCGCTTTTGCGCCGTTCCGTGTCGCATCGAGTTTTAATTTCACTATGTGTTTCAGACCTTTTCTCCGCAGACTTAAGGCAGAATTGCACAAATTAAGCAACAATATGAAGCTCCAGTTTTGTAGAATATAACTTGGTGCTGCTAATTAAATACAGACAAGTGGGCGGGGATAGGTGGTAGGTGCAGACATGGCTTTTTGAGCTGCAGGACAATACAAGATTACTCAAACATGCAGGAATCAATCCTAATAAAGTAAACTAATGATGAGAGACAAACACTTTTTGACACAGAAGGGCCCTTTTAAAAGACATATTATGAAAAATGTGTTTTTAATCCTGTTCTAACTCTAAACTCAGCTGGAGTTGTGTCTGTGAGATACTATTCTTTCCCTTCCGAGCCTCAGAAAACATTGCTCTGAATGTCCCTGGTCTGTGACGTCATGACAGAGGCAAGATAATTGCTTCGATTATTTCCCTTGTGTTGTTCTTTTTGCAGCCAGTAGCTACAGACAGACCCATTAACTTTTGTCATACAGCTAAATCTGCTTTTAAACAATATAAATTTCAACAGCAAAACTTGTGTATTAATATGATTAGTGAGCAGAACATTGTGATGACACCTGAATGAACCTGTAATCCAGCACCTGAGACACAGACTTAAAAGAATGAGAAAGATTAAATTATACTAAAGGGATTATCGTCTGAATTAACTGACACAGCCATTCAGAAGGAATCTAAATTAGTTTAATGAGATTATAACGAGACTTGAAGCTGATAATGTTAATACACATGTTGTTTCTCGTGACAACTTTAAAATACGATCAAAGTTTTAACCAAAATGGATCCAAAGACTCGACCCGGGACAGTAAAAGTGAACAAAAGCTGGTTCCTCTTTAAGTCCATCTGTTCGACCCTGAGTGTTTACTGTCTGCTTCCTTTCACTTCTTCACTCCTCATTAACTTTACGACCTGCTGCTGCTCATGTGTTTGTCTGAACCTAATCAATACGGATCAATGGCTCTGCACAATGATTATATCTGTGTGATAATAAAGGATGTTTTTAAAGTAGAACAAGAAGTATCGGAAGTAAGAAAAGAAACAATAGAAGGAGTGAATATGATTATGCACAGTTTAAGAACAGCAGGAGAATAATAAGAGGTTATGCACTGACATCATTTTATTCCAAAAATGCTTAGCAACATTTAGAATGAGTGGCATTTCTTCAACGTATTTCTTTGTTGTCGTGGCAACGGCTTGTCTGCAAACAACAGTTGATGATTTAGGACATTTTAACTGCAACAAACGGACTCAAAAACATCTTTTAAGAAGAAAAAGGTAATAAGTTCAACTGTGTGTGATTTCAATGTCTGATAAATGTGAGAAGCTAAAGTCATGTTGTTTATCTGCTTTGCTACAACTGTTGACTTGATTTTCTCATTTTACATGTCAGTTACAAACCCAGTGCTCAGTAGACTTGTGGTGGGTTGAATTTGTTATCAAACTGTAGTTTATTTTTCCTGTTTTAGCTGTTTATTAAACTCTTACAAGAGAAAATGTCCTTTCTCTCTGGCTTCCAGTTGCCCAGAGAATTAATTATAAAGTGTCACTTATGGTCTTCAAATGTCTTAACGGTCTGGCTCCGTCATATTTGTGTGAGTTGCTTACTCCCCATGTGCCAGTTCGCACCATGCGGTCGTCCTCTCAGCTTCTCTTGGAGGTGCCTAAGTCTCACCTTAAGAGCAGAGGAGACCGGGCTTTTTCGGTGGCAGGGCCAGGCTCTGGAATAGCCTGCCCTTGTATATCAGAGCTGCTGAGTCACTAGAGCACTTTAAATCTTTGTTAAAAACGCACCTTTATGCACTGGCTTTACACAAGCTGAGCTGAGGCACCTTACTGTAGATATTTTGTTCTTGTTTTACTAGTGTACTTTTTTATTGATTCTTTATCTTGTTTTTGTGTATGTTTTTATTATTGTGCATGTGAAGCACTTTGGGCATCCCCTGTTGTTGTAAATGTGCTATACAAATAAAGTTGACATTGACATTGACATTCTCTCCATTAACTCTCACTCAGCATGAACATTTAGAATGCTGTGATGTCACCTGTACAAACTCTATATGGTATTTTTTTTCAATTTTAGTTCCAACTATCCCGAGTTTCCAAGCTGTTGTTCCGAGCTGTTCAAGCGTTTATCACATGAACGCGCATGAGCATGCGCAGAAAAGTTACTGAATGTAAACAGAAACTAAACAGAGAATTCTTTTAAACTGATCCAACATTCTGAATGAACAACGTCGATCTAAAAACCTACAGAAGAGACGCAGAAAGTAGATTTATGCTTCAGATTCTTTGGAATATTTCGACATATTTTTACAGCGTAACTGCAGAGACGCTAAACCGAAGTTTTAAAATCTTTTCACTCTGGGACCTGGTTTCAGAAAGATTCATTTTCAGTCCTGAAACTCCTGCTTCGTGTGGATTTAAGTCAAATATTTGTTCTGAAACGCCTGAGCCTGGATAAGTGTGGACAAGGACTTAAACTATTTTTTGTGTGTAATTTTTATGTCTAAATAAATAATAAAAATCTGTTGTTTTTTTACTCTGAACGGGCTTGCATAGCCACAAAAGGGAATCTCATTTGGGAATACGAAGGGCATCCTCTTAAATGTTTAGAGCTGTTCCTTTAAATAAGATGTGTTCTAGCAATAAGTTTTTATAATGACTAGAGAGAGCGTAGCCATAGTAACCTATAGCAACAAATGTCCAGTTCTAGCGGCCATCTTGTGTGGGGAGAGTTTCCTAAAGATTTCATACAAACTAATGGGAAGCTGAAATTTTAAATGACTTTTTCACTTAAATACTTTGATATCTGAACCTTTTTGTATCGGTACATTTATGTCTGCTTCTGTTCAATCAAACTAGTGTGAAAACATCTTGTAAAAACATAATTTTAATTTTTTAGCTACATTTTTTCTTTTATAGGCCAGTAACAGCAGTGAAGGAAACACAATAACGATGAATGTTTGTGTTTCTCATAATATAATGCCACATAATTATAGTTTAATTCTGCATCAAATCCAGCCCAGTGCAGTGTTTTTACTAGATTGAAGCCGCCACGACAACAGGGTCCATGCTCTCTCTAGTCATTATAATAACTAATTGTGTTCTAGTCCGTTAATTATTTGTTGTGCGACAGGAAAAGTGTCCTAAATTTTTCAACTGCCTTTAGAAAACAAGCTAGCTGAGCTCTGCATCGTTACCATGACAACAAAAAAGGCACTTACAAATTAATTTCTGCAAAACAAAACAACATTGGAGCAGTTACCAGGTGTTCGTATCATTCATTTGCCACTAAATCAGAAGTTGAGAAGCATTTTTCAACATACAATACGTCAGTGCAACAAAAACAGCTGCTGCAGACTTATTGAATGAACCAAACCTCGTGCAAACCGCTCCGGCCGGTGTTTGTGTGTTTGTGTTTGAGTGAAATGAGCTGTGGATGACACTGCCACAAAGACTTCTGTGTGTTCACGAATCAGAGCAACGGCCACCGGACTTTTAATTATTAACCGTCCCATAAACAAACTGATCTGACTCTGACTGTGTTTACAACCACAGCAAACACACAACTACGGACTTTTGTCAACAGTAATTTAATTATATCAGATTTGGTGAAGTCTAGTTGAATATTGTGTTTGTGTCAATGTCATATTTCTGTTTACTAAAAGAAAAATAAACTAATAATAATAATAGAACACAATGGGATGCATTCTGGGACAATGTAAATAGACTGATTTATTAGTATTTTTGTAGCTTTTTTACTACAAGATAAACTTTAGTAGCAAATCAGCAAGACACCACCTGACCCTGATCATACAAAACTTTAATCCTATGGCATGTAAAAAATGTACTAATAATATAGTTTATGCACTGACACAATGATAAAAATTTGTTTTGTTTTTTTTGCTTTTTACAGACTAAATTTCATCCCTGGAGTTTTTGTTGTACACAAATTAATTTTTATGCGTCGAAATGGAACCAAACAGTAGTTTTCTGTTGTCGTGGCAACAGTGCAGAGCTTCACTAACTTGTTTGCTAACAAAAGTTGGAGGTTTATGACATTTTAGCTGCAGAACTACAATTTATATCCTCATCAAAAGGAAGAAAAGGGTAATTACTTCAACTGTGTGTGATTCCAAAGTCTGTGATACATATGCATTTTTGCCACTCAGTGCTCACATTAAACGCTGTGATGTCACCTGCAGAACCTCTATAGACAGGGCCGTAGCACCAAATTCTGAGCCCCATGTACAAACTTTGATGATAGGCCACTAATACATAATCTTTAGTCCGCTCTTGTTATTTTTCTATTAATTTGTGCTTTATTTATTCATTCATTCATTTTCTACCGCTTAATCCCGTTAGGGGTCGCGGGTGACTGGAGCCTATCCCAGTGACTTTGGGCCTTAGGCGGGGAACACCCTAGACAGTGGCCAACTCGTCTCAGAGTTAGACAGACAAACATTCACTCTCTCATTCATTCTCTAATGGAAATTTACAGTGATGCCCAATGAACCTAAACATGCATGTTTTTGGAGGTGAGGAACCGGAAAAAACCACGGTGACACGGGGAGAACATGCAAACTCCACCCAGAGAGATCGTGAGATGTTGATATGGTCCGACCCGGGAGTCAAACCCACAACCTCCTTATTGGGAAGCCAAAGCTCTAACCACTCTGCTACCGTGCTTTATTTTTTCTAGAATATTTATATACAGCATATTGATTTAATTTTACATTCCACCTAATTAGTGTTGCTAATAGGGTTTTTGCAGGTTTCAGAAGATCAAATTGAACACTTTATAATGCAAACTTTTAAGATTTTTATTGTCATAACCGACTACAAAACAAGACATTTACGTATTCTTTGTGTCAGATCTGAGTTGAAACGACTGCATTGACTCGCACAAAGACTCTTTTACATTTTAGCTAAGTTGTTTTATAATAACTTACATTATGCCAAAAAAGTACTTTAAATCCTTGTGACATTTTGGACACATTATAATGTTGCTGGATGAAGAAGTTGTGAAATAGATGGACAATATTCAAGTGAATATGTTTTGTGTCAAACCTGGTTATTTGTTCACTGAAATCTGCAAACTCTTGCTTAAAATATTATAATTTCTAGCTATTATATTTTGTAATAATTTGGCCATTTAATATTCTTTAGAAAAAGTTAATTTGCTATGTTTTGTAGGAGTGATAGAGCTCTCTGATATCACAAGAGGAAAAATGTATCCATGACCTGCTTTAGGGGCCCTTTCCTGCCCTGGGCCCCCGAGAGAAGAGCACCATTTACCTCCCCAGAACGACGCCCCTGTCTAGACATAATAAAATTGTTGGAATAAAAGTACAGATATTATTATTTGTAGAAATTTTTAAATTAACAAAAATTACTGTATTTAGATGCTTTGCTTATTTACCTGTGCATTGTGATCAGAGTTTTTCTAAACATATAAAAACAACTACTAAACATTTAGCTGGGTTTGAGGACTAGACAAAGAAGAAACAATAGAGTGTGGTTTGTAGCTCACATGACTCCATCTGCTGCAATAAACAACCTGCCTGTGTCTGTGTCTTTATGGAAATGTGTGACCTATTCAAATGTAGAGTGGAGCAGCGCGTTAGCATTAGCCTCGGGGCGGAGGTGTAAAGTACACTTCTTTACAGCAACTTAGGGCTTAAAAATACACCTACTAAACTGAAGTATTGCCTTTTAGTATATTTTTGCATTTTTAAAGTCATTTTAATGTTAGAAATACATAAAAAAATGCCAAACTCATTCAGTTGTAACACCCAATGTTTAATTAATTGATTATAATAAAAACAGGGCTTAGGATTAGTTGGATGATTATTCTTTCAATGAATAAATTACAATCAATGACTACCATGTTTCATCCAAATTTTGATCCAGACAAAGCTCACATTTTGGAGGTGTAGTCTATGTTTATTGACAAAAATGTTTTTTATTGAAACACTGAAAAAAATGAGCTAAAATTGTCTTAAAAGAGTTCATAACTGATTGAAATATACAGCAATTGTTCTAATTTGAGCCTTGTTTTACTGCCTTAAAGTTGGGGTAGCTAACTTTTTTAGTTGTAAATAAGTAAAGTTTGTGTTTTCCACCAAAAAGTCTTTGACAAATGCAGCACTTTGTGAAAAAATGAGACCACTGAGTACTGTTTAAATTGAATAATTAAGAATTTTAGTTCAAATCAGCATCTGAATGTAGCTCTCTGATTGGCTGAGCTTGAGTGGTCCACTTCAGTTTCACTTTAAAAAAGGAAAAAAGAGGGCTTTAAGCCAAAATTGCAGTAAAAAATTAGTACATACTGATGTTAACAATACCTGAAGGATTTATGAGAAAAAGTAGTCAGATTTAAAACCTTAACTTTAAAAGGAACCCTGGATATGAAGACAAATCTGGCTAAAACACTACAGTAGTACTGGTCATGCTTATTAAAATAAATTACAAACAAATATATAACTGCTTACTATTTTTCATAAAATTGTCATTGTTTATGTTGTTTTCAAGCCACTGGGAGCGGCCATTTTGGTTGATGACATAAAATAGTGTTTCCATGGTTACTCCACAATTTCATCGGTGAACAGTTGAAACAAAAACACCTCTGACAGTGTCCAGTTCTTGCCTCTTCCTCTTGATTATCTTCAGTTTTACTAGATTCCACATAATCGTTCTGTATTTGGCTTTGCTCCGGCTCAAACTGAAAAGGTTTCACCCAGGAATTCATGTTGCTTAGTTACCAGCTACTGCCTGTTACCTGACAACACTATTTTATGTCATAACCGCAGCAAAATGGCAGCCTCCATGTAATTTCTTTAAAACACTATTTAATAAAACTACAAATACTTCCAAGGTATTTGTCCTGTATTTATATAAGTGATGTTATCATAAGTGTTTTAGGGTAAACATGTGATTCTATCCAGGGTTCGCTTAAAATAAAGATTTGCCAAGGGAATGATCATAAAAATGTATTTCTCATTTGAAATGAGCAAAATAGTTACACTCCACTTGAAATAATCACATAAAAACCTAGTTTAATGGCAATTTTCATTTGTAGAATTTTCAGAATCACTCAACTTTAGCCACATTTACTCAAATCAACAATTGTTTGTTTAATAGTAACACTGACCTATTTAAGATTGTGTTTTTTTCTAGTAAAAGCAGTAAATGTACACATTTTTTTTCAGTTCAGACATGTTTGGGAACCTTTATAGATCAGTGAAGATTATTCGATTACTAAATTAGTTGAGGGTTAATTCAATAATCTAACTAAGTAAAAACTTTTCATTATAGGGCTGAGGTTTTAGGCTTTCTTTCAAAGGTTTGATCGCTTGTTGCTCTCTGAAAATCTGACAACCAGCTTTTTTCCAATTTCAGACACACTTAATGGTTTTGTAACACAAGATTCAGATGAACTTATGTTGAAATCTAATTATTCCTAAGGCCAGAGGTTTGAACATAACATATTTTAATCTAAGCAGGACCAAGACAAGACCACAAACCTGTACTTAGCCACAAAATGACACGGTTTGGGACGAGCTCAGAGTGAAAATATTCAGCTGGAAACAACACTGTAACAATCCCTGCAGCCACACGAACCAAATACGCAAGTTTATCTGATAAAACAGCACAAATAATCGTCACGTTCAAAGCAAAACTATGAATTAAACCAGCTCGTATCTAAAGCTGCGTTAACTTTGGACGTAACAGATTTGAATTATTGTTTTGGAAGAGTTAAAGGACTTGTTTCAACACAAATACTGAAAACAAAAGATGTAAATCCAACTAAAACATTGGAAAAACCCAGCACAAGACCTAGTTCTAGCACCGGGTTAAGTTCAAACACAACATTGAGGAGAAAATGTATAGCTTTAGGACAAGACTAACTCTGTCTGGACTAAACAAGCAGGACTAAAGCAGGACTAAAGTAGAGCTACAGCAGGACAGAAAGACTAAACCAGGACTAAAGCAGGGATGAAACCTGGGACTTTCTAAACTAAACTAAACTAAACTAAACCAGGACTATCCCAAAAAAATAAAAATAAATAAATAAAATCTCTGGACTTAGGAAGGACTAAAGCAAGACCAAAGCAGGACTAGAGAAGAACTAAACAAGATCTGGAACCAGGACTAAAGCAAGACTAAAACAGAGCTAAACAAGGACTAAAGCATGAACTAAACCAAGACTGAACCAGGGCTAATCCAAACCACGACTGTATCAAAATTAAACCAGGACTAAACCAGTACTATTTCAAGACTAAACCAGGGCTAAACAAAGACTTTCTAGACAAAACTAAATTAAACTAAATCAGGACTATTCCAGGACTATCCCAAAATTATTTCAAGAGTAAACCAATACAATCCCAGGACTACACCAAGACTAAACCACAGCTAAGACAGAGCTAAACCATAACTATATCAAAAATAAACCAAGACTAAACAAGGACTAAACCAGGGCTAAACCAAGGCTAAACCAGGTTTAAACCCAAGACTTTCTAAACTAAACTAAATCAGGACTATTCCAGGACTCTCCCAAAACTACTTCAAGACTATCCCAGCACTAACCCAAGACTAGAGCAGAACTAAAGCAAGTCTAAAGTAAGACAAAAACAGAACTAAACCAAGCCTAAACCAGGACTCATCCAGGACTAAAGCATGGACTAAACCAAGACTGAACCAGGACTACACCAAGACTAAATCAGGGCTAAGGCAGAGCTAAACCACAACTATGTCAAAAATAAACCAGGACTAAACCAGGACTAAACCAGGGCTAAACCAGGGCTAAAACCAAGACTTTCTAAACTTAACTAAATCAGGACTATTAGAGGGCTACCCCAAAAGAATTTCAAGACTATCCCAGCACTATCCTAGGACTACAGCAGAACTTAACCAGGTCTAGAACAGGACTAAACCAGGGCTAAACCAGCACTAAAGCATAGACTGAACCAAGACTTAACCAAGACTAAACCAGGGCTAAGACAGAGTTAAACCACAACCATATCAAAAATAAACCAAGACTAGACCAGGACTAATCCAGATCTAAACCAGGACTAAACCAGGTCTAAACCGAGACTTTTAAACAAAACTAAATCAGGACTTTTCCAGGACTATCCCAGCACCATCTCAAAACTAAACCAGGGTCTAGAAACAGGACTAAAGCATGGACTAAACCAAGACTGAACCAGGATTACATCAAGACTAAACCAGGGCTAAGCCACGACTATATCAAAAATAAATCAGGACTAAACCAGGACTAAAACAGGGACTGAACCAAGACTGAACCAGGACTAAATTAGGACTTTCTAAACTAAACTAAATCAGAACTATTCCAGGACTATCCCAAAACTGTTTCAAGACTATCCAAGCACAATCTCTGGACTAAACCAGGACTAAGCCAGGACTATCCCAGGTCTACAACCAGGACTACCCCGGGTCTCATTCATCCCCGCCAGCCTCTCTCACCTTGACACAAAGCTCGTCCCACTGACAATGCAGAAACTCCACTTGTTCCTGGAGCAGCAGCTGGTCCTCGGCGATGATGAACTGGGACAGGTCGGTCTTCATGGTCCTCAGGTCGGACAGGGACCCGGCCCAGTCCTCGATCAGGTCCTGGGTCTCCTGCATGACAACATTCCAGTCACAGATCCTCTCAGAGAAACGCTTTAGTCCGGTGTTGTGAACGTGAGGCAGAGCTGTGTGCGTGTGTGTGTCAGGGTTGCCAGATTTTCAGAGAGCAACAAGCGACCTGGCCTTTGAAAAAAAGCCCAAAACAAGCGACTTCAGGCACTCAATAAAAAGTAGTTAAAATAAGCAATTAATTCAACATTATCTGTCACAGCAAAACGTTGGCAATGATTTTTTGCATATTTTAAATAGTTTTTGATCATTAATAAAGATTTTAAAACATGAAAATATAAAAAACTTCATAATTTTTATCAATAGTGGCTAATTTTCGTGATATTAAACCTGAAAAAACGTAAAAATCACCTTGTTTATGACGTCAAAGGGTGGCAAAGGAGGAAGCCCAAAAAACCGCAACCCGCGACCGTCAAAATTCATAAGCGACTTTCCAAAAAAAGAAGCCCAAAGTCGCTTTAAAGAAGCGGACTTGGCAACTCTGGTGTGTGTGTCTTTATCTGCAGAGCCTGTAGTGTCTCTAAGCCCCGCCCACAGAGGGATTATGGGACGTCCCGGGACAGAGCGGGAGGGTGTGAGGGGAGGGGAGGGGGGAGGCGGAGGGGGAGGGGTGAGAGCAGAGGGAATCAGAGGACTGTGGACGTCTTCAAGGAATAGTTTTTATGATTTTATGTTAACTAGCTTTTTAAAAATACAGTATTATGCGAAATTAACTTTACTTTAAACCTTGTTCCAACTATATTTAATCATTAGTTTACTCAAAGGTGTATTTGAATTGATTGCTGCATGTTTGAGTAAATCTTGAATATGTTTGGTTCAAAATACAGTATTGAACATTTAAAGCTCATATGAAAAGCAGTTTTTTAATTTTGACTTAGTTTAGTGCGATGATTCTTGTGGAGATATTTAAAGGTTGTATGGAGGATTTTCAAAAATTGTTTGTTGTCAGTCTTGGTCAAAAACAGTTGCATAGATTTGTAACAGCCTTGTACTTATGCTAAACAAAAAAAATAATTATAAAATATATAAACTGTGGACATGATGAGGCCAGTAAAACAGTGACCAATAGATAACGAGGTACCTCGTTATCTATCTGTCTGTTAACCTGTCAATCAAACCCTCAGTGTTCCTAAGTAGCTCATTGGTCCAGATGCAGTGAAGGCGTGGCCCTGGGAGGGAAACACATGAGCATCGTTGAAAAACAGCAAACAGCTGTTGGATTTGAAAAATCCTCCATAAAACCTTTAAAATAATTTTATAACAGTTATGTTGCAATTTATGAAGAAAATATGAGTAGAACTGGGCAATATATCAAATTTGAGATATTTTCATGATAGTTGTTTTCGCAAATATGCAAAAATGGAACATCAAGTATATCATTTCTAGAAAAAAAAAAAAAATTTAAGATACAAATGAAAAACGTTACAACACTGTAAATGTTCAAATAAGGTTAGAAGTGATATTTTAGTCAATGAATCATTTGTGTTTTAGTTGCCACGTTTTGTATTAGTTAGAAAGCACTTTGCAAATGTATTCAGAATATTTTACTTGAAATTTTGTTTAGTTGCACTTTTTCCTTATGATTAGTATTTATCAAGCAAAGCTCTGAGTTTGGGTCTCGTGAGGGCAGTTTGGGTCAAATATATTTGTCAGAAGAACACTCAAACACTAGTTAAGAGAGAGAGAGAGAGGGGAGAGAAAGAGAGAGAGAGAGAGTAGGGAGAAAGAGGGAGCAGAGAGAGAGAGAAGGGGAAGAAGGGGAGGAGGGAAAAAAGACAGCGGGAAGGAGGGAGGGAGAAAGAAGGAGAAGACAAAGATGCAGGAAGAGAGAGAGAGACCGACAGAACAGACAGAGAGGAAGTCATTCAAATAGAGAGTGAGAGAGACAGGGGAAAGAGAGAGAGAGAAGGGATGGACTAAGAAGCAGTAAAGTGAGAGAGAAAGAGAAGCAGAAGAGACAAAAACAGAAAAAAGGAGGGAGAAGGGGAAGATAAATTTGCAGGGAGAGAGAGAGACAGACAGAACAGACAAATAGAGAGTGAGAGAGAAAGAGGAAAGAGAGAGGGGAGGGAGAGAGAGAAGAGAGAGAAAAGAAAGAAAAGAATAAAATAAGGAGGGAGAAGGACGAAGAAGAGAAGGGAGGGAAAAGGAGAGAGGGAGGGAGAAAGAGAGAAGTCATTTAAAGAGAGAGTAAGAGAGAAAAAGAAAGAGGGAGAGTGACAGAGAGAGAGAGAAGAGAGAGAGCAGTCAAACCAGTTTTTGACTCGTTGTAGTAAGTGTTAGCTTAGCTTTGATAAAAAAAAAAACTCTGCAGTGTCAACATGGAAAGAACATACAAATGATCTGTCTTTTCTATAGAAACAGTAATGTAAATGTGCTTGGAAATACAGTATAAGACCTTTGACTATTATAGTTAGAGCTAATTTCACAACATTTTAGAAAATCGTACTGTCATAACTTAAATAGAGGGTGTTAAAATAATTGAAACAAATGGATTTTTGTAATAGTCACCAAACGATCATTGAGTTTGCTTTAGTAATCTGAATGAAAAAAGCAGATTAAGTTTACAGCTGTTATCTCTCCTTATAAGCCTCTGTTTGAGTAAATGATTGAGCTAAAGTTGCTCTGCTTTTAATCTTTGATCCCTCTGAATAAATACATGTGATCACGTCGTCTTTCTAAGGACATTTTATAAGCACTTACTCTTTTAGTAGTACATGCAAGAGTATTATTGTTTTTGTGAGATTCTGAGGGAGAATGCAGTTAACAAGTAGCAAACAATAAGAAATATACAAGTATGCAAAATAAAAGCCTGGTGAATAGATAGATCATATGTAGATGGACAAAAAAGTACATTATGACTTTGCTCTAAACCACACAGGTCGTTGCATATTTTTATTTAAACTTGAGCCATACAAAAAGCCTTTGTCCAACGAGCTCCAAACTGATACAGAATCATCAGGACTAGGGATGGAAAATTGTTCAAAAACTTTTTGAAGTTTGCAGCGATGGAATTGAAAGGTTTTGCTCCTGCAGCCACTGCCTTAAACACACTCTGTAGTTGTAATTCACACAATATTACATAATAGCGCCGATGTTTGAAGAAAAAAAGTGAACTTGTGACTGAATGTGCTTTATTATGTTTAACTGATGGGAATGAAATTTCTTTACTGTTCAAATGTTGATTTAAAAACTACAAGTTCTGACACTAAGTGAATCCTTTAAATGTAATTGGTTTATTTTGTGTATAGGTAAAAAAAAAAGATAGATAAACAAACATTGAAAAAATTAAAAATCATGGCATCGAAACTGAACGACTCGTATCGACACAGTGAATTGCTTTAAATGGACACAAGTAGGTATTTGTTAAAAAATAGCTGTGTGAGGCTATTGAACTAATTTCACACTAAAGCTAAACATAAAGGTTGAAATGAGTTAGATCAACCCAAAGTTGTACTGTGTTTGTTTAAACAAGAGGTAAACAGTTATCGTTATACTGAAACATTGTAAAAAAATAGGGATTCATGTCGTCGGGTTATTTTTAAATGCAACAAATAGTATTTAGCTAAGTGAGTTTGGTACAACATTGTATTCTTAGCTAGCCTCGATATCTGTAAGTTTACTTAAATATATAATTTTAGTTGTAAATTATAATTTTGTTCTTTCTTAATATATCGTAATGCAGCTTTTGTGAAAAAATGAGACCTCGAGTCTGTTAACTGGATATAAAGATTTTTAGTTCTCATCAGGAGCTGAATTGCGTCTGATTAGATAGGTGGGTATAGTTCACTTTGTTGTTTGTAAAAGAGGTTTATAACCATAATCAACAACTAATAATGTCAATATTAACCATGTGTTGAAGATTTTAAGGAGGAGTTGTCAGATTTAAACTAAGTTGTGGTGAAATAGTACCACTTTAAAGTGAACATTTTACTAAAAAACACAGGTTTGATATATTATATGTTATTCAAAAGGAGCCTTTTGTGGTTTATAATATTTTTAAATTGATGGTAGTCTAACAATCAATTATTTTCTCTTTCGTCCAGACTTTGTTCTAGTTTAGCTCTTAAGTTCTTCTAATGTTAACCTTGATAGTCTGGTGTTTATTTGGTCTGTAACATGTCAGATGCCCTCCCGTCCTTTAAAAAACATGTAACATAAGTTTACCTTGACAAAAGTCTCTTCTCTCTGCAGATCGTCCTCGTCGCACTCGGGCAGCGACTGGTTGAGTCTGGTTTTCACGTCCTTCAGTCGCAGCGCGCTATTGGTCAGTCCGGTTTCACAGCGCTCCCAGTTCTGACCAATCACAGACACAGACAGAAAACAGGTTAAAGTGAAACTAAACTAAACAAAATCACAACTGTTTAGAGTTTTACATTCTCTTTAACCCTTCTGGAAACATCTTGTGAATGTTTTTTGATGGCAAACATAACATTTATCACTAAATGAACTATACTGAGCCTGTGGTGAAGTTAATGTGGATTACACTCAGAAGCAGATGGAGCTCAGCAGTGTGTCAAGTTTAGGATTAAAATGTCTGACTGTTGCATCATTGTTTGTATGCTCTAAGTAAGAAAAAGGTTCATGGGATTTCTTTGCTTTGTTTGTTTGTTTGAGTACAAACAAACAACAAAAGTAATGGTTTTTTTTGTTGCGTGTTTGTACCATGTTATGTAAAATAGCACATCTTGACACGCTTCTTGACTGTCTATTACGCGTCCATTTTCTTACAGTTGTATAGACCAGTAGTTCTCAACCTGGGGGTCGGACCCCCATGGGGGTCACGGAAGGATTTCTGGGGTCCCCTAGTGATATGTGAAATGTAATATTGACATCCTAAACATGGTTTGACACTCTTTGAATGCAGTGATAGACATAAATTTATATTTTTTGGCCTACAGAAGAAGGTACCCAGGCTTATGGCTTCAAAATAAAAACAAACATAAGACATTACCACTTTGCAGGTCACCTACATTTTGTACTTGGGGGTCGCGAATGCCTACGGTTGTTTTTTTTGGGGGTCGCGACTGAAAAAGGTTGAGAACCACTGGTATGGACAATGGATTAAGATTTTGTTGTTCATGATTAACAACACATCTCTACATCCACCATAGAAATGAACTGACATAACAAATGTGTGAAATACACACACAAATAGAAATTGTATTCGGTATAGACAAACGGCTAATAAGCCAATGGCAATATACAGGCTTTTATTGCTGAGATGTGACTATTATCTAAAAAAAAATGCACATTTTATACAATTTGCCTTAATTTTTCTTGGAATGTCAGGCTGTACAATATTTCTGCTCCATGCAGAAAGAGACGCTGTCTGTCTGCTTAGCTGGGGAAACTTCTTTGAATAAAAAAACGAAACGGGACGATAGCAGCTGTTTGAATCATGTCTGAACCGGTCTGACAGACGTCTGTGTTTTTTACTTGAATGTAACTTTAAGGGTCGTAGGTCGAGTTTGATTCACAAATGTTGATTTAGCAGCAGAACTTTTGTTTTCTCACAGATAAACTCTGTAGTAGTTACTGAAACAGCACTGGTTAGTGTTGGTTCTACAGTTTGAAGTCAACGACTCTTTCTGCAAACCAGCTGTGCACGATTAAACAAGAAGTCCTCTATACAAATGCAGGTTAGTGAAACTTTGGTGGTGGTTGGAGGTTGAGGCGCCAGGTTTGCGCTGAGCTGCTCCAGGATTGCTGCTGTTACTGAGTGTGTGTGTGTGTGGGGGGTAAACTTTCTCACTGTGAAGCGCTTTGTGACTCTGTGAAAAGCGCTCTACAAATAAAGCTGTTTACTTAAATAACTACATTGCTATTATCTCTGAGTTTATACTTTTATTGCCAGATGCCAATCCTGTTACACTGTAGATCTTGTAAATGACACAAACACGGTCAAAAGTTTCAGACTAAATCTACAGAAATAAAATAATCTGGAGTTTGATTTGTTCAGGATGAAATCACCGTCTCTCACAGAGTTTCTGCTTTGCGTTTGATCAGTTTCTGTTACTGAAAACCGCCACAGGAGCGAGAATCTAACGTCACCCGAGACAGAAAAGTGCCAGGCTCCAGGGCACGAGGGACAATAGTGAAGAGAAGGAGGCTGCTCCACATTTAGACACAGAAACCTGATCGAATCCAGAGCTTTTATGAGAACGTCCATCAGCCTGTGGTTAAGTATAAGCTCACACGGACGTTTGACAAAAGTGCACCTGGATGTTTTAAGGTTATTCTTACAAGTTTCCTTTTCTTTCATATTTCTATAGAGCTCGTATGACTTTATACAATAGAGATCATTCAGATTTTCACATTAATAAGGGACTATAGTGGCCTAGATAATCTGATTTTTGCTGCCTTCACTGCCTAAAAACAAGCTGAACAATAAATGAATTATAATTCATGAATTGGACTATTTTTTTGTTTGTAAACTTTGCGTTAAATTCTGGTGGGAGGAGCTTAGCTGGAGGCAGAAGAAACCAGTGTAAACTTGTACGTTTTGGAGGAATTTTTAAACACAAAAGCAGAAATGAATGTGAGATTCTGTTCGGTGCTGTCATAATAAGTATTGTGACTTACTCTGTGGGACCTGACACAGACTTCGGTGAAATACTTCTATCAAAGGGAAGCATTTTATCTGAGCTTGTGTGATTGTCAGAGGATCTGGTTCTGCTCTTTCACGAGGCCGGAGAGGTGGTTTTTACATTTGTTCCAGGTTAGTTTTACTTTGCTAGACCCAATAGTAGGGATGGGATGAGAATTTTCACTAGATCGAGTCGAGATTGGTCTACAAGATCACGTCATTTGCATTACTTCTCTCAATTTAGAATTGTAAGCAAATTACAAAATTAAGTTCTGTTATTTACATTTGATTTACATTTCCTCTTTTTCTATAACAGAATTCTTATGAATTTGACTGAACTCCGTCTCAGGCTCTGCCCTTTTTCCCTTCCTTCTGCTGCTGCAGACGCTCACAGAGAAGGAGGAGCACGTCTGTCCTACTTTTTGCCAGGTTATAGATGCAGTGGGTTCAAATATCTTGTTGTGGATCCATTTTTAATCATGTTTAAGTGTGAAAACATCACGCTGTCCGCAATGTCTGCGACCTGCATATATTTGAGTGTGTTTTTACAATATTTAAGAGTAATTATCTTCGTCAATATTTGCTCTATTAATACTGAGACAGAGTTTAGACTGTTTCTGTCCGATTATGTGTCTACAAGCCAAAATGTGGAAGAGACTTTTTACTGCAGCTGCTTAAAGATATGCAACTGAACCCTTATGAACATTTAAAGACGCAAGAACACATTACCTGTGCGCACAGAATTGTGAATTTGATCTCCCAGTAGTGGCTAAAATGCTTCTTTTAACAGTTCATTCATGTCTTGAACCTAATGCCCTAATTCTAAATGTTCACCTCCCATTAGTGCTTCAGAGACGACACATTTACTAGTAATTATTTTAACTTAATTTTGTTGGACTAAAGTCGCTTTTTGTCCAGGGCTTGGTTACTTGTAGCTCTGAGAATCTGTTAGCTCCGATCAAAAACTTTGCTAAAACTAATGAAATTATGGTCTCAAATTTTTAAATAAGCGACAGTGCAGTTTTAGCTATAATTCTGAACAAAACAGAAGAATTTCAACTTCAAACTGCACCTGCACGGCTGGGTAAAGTCAGACTAACATCAGACACAAATGTCCAACAGTTCAGAACTAAACGTTATTTCAACGATGATAAACCTCAAACTTTTAATACGTGGGCTATGAGTTTTTGTTTTTTTGTCTCCGGCTAGAGCTGTGATGTTGGCTGAAAAGGGTCTATAAATACATGTAAGTAATTATATTTAATTTGTAAGAAATGTTTTTGATAAGTAGAGGCAATAAGTGACTTCTGTAGTCCAAATGTATTTAGATATTTTCTTTTATCTTGCTGTATTTCTCTATGAATATTTGCAAAGAGCATTGTAAATAAAAAGAATCTTGCTTTGCCCTTTTCCCCCCAATAATATAAAGTTAAAATGCCCAATAATAAACCAGTAACAGCCTTTAAAGATGAGTTTGTACCTTGATGATGTCTCCGGTCAGGTCCAGCCTCTTGCCCAGCAGCGCGCTCAGACTGTCCCACTCGCACTGCAGCGTCCCCAGCTCCGTCTGCAGCTGGGCCTGGGTGTCCTGGTCGCCCATGGAGAAGAGCTGCCGTCCCACCTCCAGAGCGTGCACGAAGCTGCTCTGGTACTGCTGGAACTTCACCTCCGTGTGCTGGGAAAGAGAAGTAAAGATTATTATAAACTGTTCACACGTTAATCAGGGGTTTGTAGATTAAAGGTGACGTCTGCGGAGAATGT
The DNA here is from genome assembly GCA_038363315.1 of Mugilogobius chulae. NCBI lineage: Eukaryota > Metazoa > Chordata > Actinopteri > Gobiiformes > Gobiidae > Mugilogobius > Mugilogobius chulae. Next base: position 149,847 of record JBBPFD010000031.1, read on the forward strand.
TTTGTGATGTAAATGTAATCAGCTCAAGTCGTTCATCAGTTTTACTCTTTAATTAAGTGTCTATTCAAACTGCAGACACCAGTTCAATGTTTTGTATCTGTATTTGTCTAATTAGGTTTTGAGCAAATGACAAAGTAGAAAAACTTTAAATTAAAAGCATTGTACTTTATATAAATTGCATGACCTCATTTGTATCTGTAAATTAGATTTGGCTTGTAGATTTGCAATAAAAAGCTTGACTAAAAGTGTCTGCAGTTGTAACTAAAACTAATTGTCTGGACTCTGTTTGTCTGAGGGTTTGTACTTTTTGATTCTAATCATAAGTGAGAACAAGAAAAAGCACAGAAGAAAAAAATATTTTAATTTCCACTTGAATTTTCTTTGGTAAATGTGCAAAGCAGCAAAACTAGTGTTTGTGATTAAAGGTGTGGTATCTGGTTTTCAAACAGCAAACACGATTCAGGTTTTAAATCTGACGGCTCTATAGTTTATTTTTCCGTTCCTGCTCCCTTTTTGCACCAGACACAGGACAGAGCTAGGCTGCAGTGTATTATGGGACCTGTAGCTCAAATTGTTACAAGCTTTTATCAGAGGGCCACTATAAATAAAAATCAGAAATCATCTCATACTAAACGAGCCCTATTCATAAGAGCCTTTTTTTTAACAAGCATGTCTATACAATTAGCTTAAATAGGCCTAATATTTTACACTGAAGCCTTTTTGATTGATTTAGGTTATATTTTATGTTTGAAAATAGACCAAAAAGAGATATTGTGGAAAATAATATGCAGGTCCTTTTAATGAAGTTCTGCTTCTTTAAGCTTCTCACAGAACAAGAAGATTTGTATAAACAAGAGATCATTCAGAGTAAGAACAAACAGGGGGAAGTGGCACAGAAGAGCGAGACACACAGAAGAGCTTGCCTGGAAAATCCAGATGATATATTAAAAATGTATCGTCTGGCCACCGTGTCCCTGTTTTGGATTTCTGTAGCCGTGATTGACAGATTAATTAGCCAATCAAAGACACGCATCTTCCACCGTGTAAAAACTAACATGGCTGCTCTCGACGAAAAGAATATATGAAAAAATATCACGTGGAACTGAAAAACATGTTGGATTTCGGCAGAATCAATGAGCGAAGCAAAAAACGATTTTAACGTGAGGTGAGTGAAGGCACACGGGAGAGCGCAGAACCAGAGTTCATGTCGCACAGTAGAGCGTGGTGTTTGGAGATTCAGAACAGCACACACGGTCTGGTGCTGAGATGCGCACAGCTGCAGCACAGGGGTGAGTAAAATTAATCGCTGTGTCAATTTATTTTGATGCAATTAAAAGAAAAAAATTATCGCACTAAGTAACATGTTAAATTTGACATTTATTTATTTATTAATTGTTTATTTGATAGGGACAAGTACTACAAACATAAATAGCATGAGGCATGAGCAAACCGTGTTGAGGGCTTCAGACTGAAAAAATTCTCGCGCTACATGTTTACGTAAACATCCGGAATTGAAACCCGG
>JBBPFD010000031.1:153136-169315 GCA_038363315.1 Mugilogobius chulae
AGATCTGGTATTTTACAATAAATGTGCTGTTTGACCATACATTGGACAATTGTTCCCCTTTTCATCTTAACAGGCCACAGAGCATGACCTCCTTGTAACAACTAATCATGAGATCCAACTGTTATCTCAATTGATTTAGTAGATTCTGAGAGATTTTAATTTCCAGGGTTAGTAGAAATGTCCTACAGATTATGTGATACATAGTCAATTTGGTTAATCGGGCACCTGATAAATGTCTTAAAAGTGCCAACCACATTGTTAAATCACTAGTAGATAATTTGTTGGCCTATAATTTTCCGCTAGAGCACATGCACGGCCAACTAATTCTACTAAGTCTACGGATAAGCCTAGGGCAATCACTGTTAGAAGTAGTTATTTTATTTTGTATTTCTTTATTTAAAAACAAAAAGTTTTTTTTTTTCTCGATAAATAGTGACAGCTAATTGTCTATTTTATGCCTGGCAAATGATAATGTGAGACCTGTATCTTGATTTTTATTGTGTAGACGATTAAAAAAAGTCTCGTTGAAACAAGGCGGCCTTTTACTCTCGCTTTGGTTTGAAAGGAAATATTCACCTGGCTACATGTTTTCACATTATGGCCATTAAAAATAGCTACCTCCATTTAGATGTTTTAAAGTATATCTTGTTCCTTTCTTTACGAATGATCGGCCATTGCAGGTGACCTTTACCTTCAGCTTGCATGGCGTTACTTTTAAATGATACGAACTTTTTTATTTTTCATAATGCAACTGATTCTATAATAAATACAATCCATGTATTTGTCTAAGATATTGATTCAGGTTCTAGTTCATTTAGTCTGTACTTGTTCAACCACCTCTAACGGGCAGATAAAGGGCTGACTCTTATTTACAACGATAAGGCGGTGTGTGGGGTCACTGTTCTCCATGACGCTCTGGCCGCAGGCGCTGTTGGCACCAGCAGTCGGACGTTGTGCCACGGTCCCGGAGAGAGCGCTGAAGCAGGCTGGGCCAGGCAGGTGCTTGGCCTGAACTGATGCCATGGGCGCGTCCTTCCTCCACTATGGGCCCTGCGAGAGAAGAAGAAGCCACAAGTCACCGTCAATGCACAGAGAGAGAGAGAAGGAAGGAGATGAAGACGGAGGGAGGGTGAGTCACGGGCCACGGGTATGAGAGATGACAAGAAGACCTCAAGGTGGTTAACGGACAGTCGAGCGGACTGATGAGACGCTCCCCACAAGAGGAGTTAGTCTGGTCATCGGAGTTACTCATCAGACTAAAGAATTGTGTGTTACGATTTCCATTTCAACAAGAAATATTTATAAGGTTGTGTTGCGCGATAATAACGATAGGTAAATTTAAAGGTCAGATCTAAAGTGACATTTATGGCCTTTGGTTAAATGTTTTGTTAGTTTGTGTTGATGTTACAAATGTATTTTCTTCACATATGTATTAGGTCGCAATTATCTTGCTTCTCTGCTGCGCCTCCTGCTGGAAACCTGCAATTATAATTGACAGCGCTCTTCTTGACGAAAGCACTGGTGCTTTTATTTTTACATTTGACAGTGTGAGATATTTTAATGTACTTTTCTTTGCCTTGTTTGAAAAAAATAAATAAATTGATTAAAAAAATTTACTAAAGGAAAAAAGTTCAGTTGTAGTCTGATGCTGGTATTTGCAGAGAGAACTGTAGGGGGCGCTCTAACTGCCTGAAGTTGCTTGGTTCTGCTTTAAAATCCACAGCACAGATCAAAAACGTACAAACAAATACGATTATCTGAGATAAAAAAATATTTTGTGGATTTATTATGTAAATATAAAGACTGATTTTAGCTTAATTGTTTGTTTATATGTACTTTGTATTCTTTAGTCTGTTCAAAATTGCAAAAATTAAGTATTTAGGTCAAATTGAAGCTGGTATATGCCCACAGAGAGACTGGAACCTCCCCTAAAAATATCGGCGCCAAATATCGGCCGTCATTTTGATATCTGACCGATACCGATATCACAAAATATATTCGATATCGGCCGATATCGATATCTGTACGATATATAGCCATCCCTAGTAATATCTTCGTCAATATTTGCTCTATTAATACTGAGACAGATTTAGACTGTTTTCTGTCCGATTATGTGTCTACAAGCCAAAATGTGGAAGAGACTTTTTACTGCAGCTGCTTAAAGATATGCAACTGAACCCTTTATGAACATTTAAAGACCGCTAGACACATTACTGTGCGCACAGAAATGTGACAATTTGATCTCCCAGTAGTGGCTAAAATGCTTCTTTTAACAGTTCATTCATGTTGAACCTAATGCCCTAATTCTAAATGTTCACCTCTCATTAGTGCTTCAGAGACGACACAACATTTACTAGTAATTATTTTAACTTAATTTTGTTGGACTAAAGTCGCTTTTTGTCCAGGGCTTGGTTACTTGTAGCTCTGAGAATCTGTAGCTCCGATCAAAAACTTTGCTAAAACTAATGAACAATGGTCTCAAATTTTAAATAAGCGACACTACAGTTTTAGCTATAATTCTGAACAAAACAGAAGAATTTCAACTTCAAACTGCACCTGCACGGCTGGGTAAAGTCAGACTAACATCAGACACAACTGTCCTAGTTACAGTTCAGAACTAAACGGTATTTCAACGATGATAAACCTCAACCTTTTAATGCGTGGGCTATGAGTTTCTGTTTTTTTGTCTCCGGCTAGAGCTGTGATGTTGGCTGAAAAGGGTCTATAAATACATGTAAGTAATTATATTTAATTTATAAGAAATGTTTTTGATAAGTAGAGGGAATAAGTGACTTCTGTACTCCAAATGTATTTAGATATTTTCTTTTATCTGCTGTATTTCTCTATGAATATTTGCAAAGAGCATTGTAAATAAAAGAATCTTGCTTTGCCTTTTCCCCCAATAATATAAAGTTAAATGCCCAATAATAAACCAGTAACAGCCTTTATGAGATGAGTTTGTACCTTGATGATGTCTCCGGTCAGGTCCAGCCTCTTGCCCAGCAGCGCGCTCAGACTGTCCCACTCGCACTGCAGCGTCCCCAGCTCCGTCTGCAGCTGGGCCTGGGTGTCCTGGTCGCCCATGGAGAAGAGCTGCCGTCCCACCTCCAGAGCGTGCACGAAGCTGCTCTGGTACTGCTGGAACTTCACCTCCGTGTGCTGGGAAAGAGAAGTAAAGATTATAATAAACTGTTGACACGTTAATCAGGGGTTTGTAGATTAAAGGTGCGTCTGCGGAGAATGTTTTGTGATGTAAATGTAATCAGCTCAAGTCGTTCATCAGTTTTACTCTTTAATTAATTGTCTATTCAAACAGCAGACACCAGTTCAATGTTTGTTTTTGTATTTGTCTAATTAGGTTTTGGGCAAATAATAAAGTAGAAAAACTGAAAATTAAAAGCATTGTACTTTATATAAATTGCATGACCTCATTTGTATCTGTAAGTTAGATTTGGCTAATAGATTTTATATAATAAGCTTGACTAAAAGTGTAACTAAAACTTATTGTCTGGACTCTTCGTTTGTCTAAGGCTTTGTACTTTTTGATTCTAATCACAAGGAGAACAAGAACGCACAGATTTTCTTTGGTAAATGTGCCACGTAGCAAAACTAGTGCTTGTGGTTAAAGGTGTGGTATCTGGTTTTCAAACTGCAAACACGATTTAGGTTTTAAATCTGATGACTTCCTCTCATGAATCCTTCGACACAGGCTTAAAACTGAAATATATTTATTTTTGCTTGCAATAATTGCTTAAAAACCTATTTTTAGAAACAGCAAAATGAAACCACCCAAGCACCAGAGAACTAAAAATGTTTATTATTCAGTTCAGACAATACTCAGAGGTCTCATTTTTTGACAAAGCCAAAGTTTACTAAGTTAAAGAAATACACTACTGAGCAGATTAGAGGTTTTGACAATTCCTCCTCAAAAGCTGAAGATAACTTAATTGAAAATAAGCTTAGGGACTGTAATAAATAATAACAAATAGACAAAGCACATTTACATGTATTCATTTGTTTATTTAATTAATTAATTATTATTTATTTATTGCTTTTACATAGTTTGATTCAAACTGGTTGATTTGATAAGAGGGCTGCGACTTGTATTTTATCTTTATGATGTCCAGAAGCTGAGAGTTTATTTTAATCAAATGGTGGAAGAATATATTCTTTTACACATTACGGCTAAATGTGAAGTTCTCGATGAGTCACTGGCCAGTCAGAGATGACTGGCCAATCAGAGATGATTGGCCAGTTTATAAATTTTCGTAGGACAGCTTATCCAGAGCGGCTCATGTCTGGTTTGGTTTACCCGGAGAAGAGAAACATATCCAGGATAAGTTCAGCAACATTTGTAGTTGAGGTCTCTGATCAGGTCTAAAACAGAATTACACTAAAGCTAAAATTTTACCAAATTAGGTCTAAGCAGGTACACTAAAAGTCAACTCTTCAAAGAAGAAAAATAAGTATATTTACAATCGTTGGAAGACGGATTAGGGGTTGGATCAGAGCTTTAGAGGGTTAGTTTTGACCCTGGCCTTAAAATGAACAGGACTTTACTTAAACTGCACATTCAATTTAGGCCTCCCCTTATGTTCATATGTAAAATAATGATGTAATTTATAGTTTTTGTAGCACTGACTTTATTGACAGAACAGGACATTAGTCTGAGACAGTCAAAAGACATGACCTGTGAGTTCTTCTGTTTGCAAAAGACAGAGTTTAAAGACAGTTCTGGTCCTGACCTGCAGGAGCAGGAGTGAGCGGCGCAGCTCGTGCAGACTGCAGTGGGACGGTCCAGCAGGAGGCAGCAGAGCGCGGCTTTGGGACAGGAAGTGTTTCAGTTTCCGGATGGTTCTGTGGTACAGGTGCCAGTGCCGGAGCAGCCCCTCGATGAGAGCGCGGCGCTGCTCCGCTCGCTCCAGCGCGCCCTGCCAGTGCTGACGCAGAGCCGCCAGCTTCAGCAGGAAGTCGTCTCTGGAAAAGACACGTTTCATTATTGTCCTACAACTGAGGTTCTGGGTTTTTCACCTACCCCCAGCCCCGCCCACAACACTGCACTTAGTCTTGACTATTTGTAAATAAAGTGAAAGAGTGACATTTTTTCTGTTCACACAATTTAGTACCTGGGTTGATAAATTATGTCCTAAATGTTTAACAGTATAACTACACTTTAACTACTTAATCATCCAAAGCTACTTTTTACATTTTCAGTAACGATAAATAAAAATACTGTAACTAAAATTGTTCTGAAATTTAAAATAAGCACGTAATGGTAATTAATAGTCTTAATTACCTAACCAATAAAAGTACACATCAAAAACTGTACTTTGTTTCAAGTGTTTCTGCCTGACGTGTAACATGATAGAGCGCGTGTTTTCTTTCATATACACAGTTAAAAAAGTGAAAAAACAAGTGGATTAAAGCAGGTTTCTAAAGGTCACAGGAGAGCGGAGGCTCATTAGAGGTAAAGAGCTGTTACACTGACACATTGTGGGCGTGAAATGAAAATGTTTAAACTAAGTGCTGGCCATTAGTCTAGTCCAGGGGTGTCGAACTCATTTTGACAAAGGGCCACATTGGCATCGGAGTTGTAACAAAAATTAACCTTACTAACCTTTGACATACTACAAATTAGTAGTTGTTTTGATTATTGTATATTTATTGAAGTGACAATTGCTAAATATCCATCTGCATTAGTCTGAAAAATGACTTATTCTTTAAGTTTCGGACAAATCTACAGATTACTCCTGGCACTACTAAAATTAAAGTTATCCTCATAAGACCTTGAGGGCTGCATGAAATGAGGTGGAGGGTCGCATCTGGACCCCGGGCCTTGAGTTTGACACATGCGGCCTAGTCTATAAAAGTAAGCAATAAACAACGAGGAGCCGTGCGTTAAGCAGTTTTAATGCTGCGTTCATGTGGTCCTCGGGTGCTCTTGTTTCCGAGATGAGAGGTAGGGGTATGGCGTCAGACAGCTATCTTTAACTTGAGCGTGCATAGAGAACATCATCGCGCGCAGTAAACAAGATTTGAGAGCGTATAAATTGAAAATGAGCCCAAACTTCCTGACAGCGCGCGTAGGCTCTGTCTGCGCGCGCTGTTTTCCTTTCATCGCGCGCTCAGAATGATAAACCGCGCGCGGTTTGTATCTCAGCGCGATGTTAGATCCTTTTGCTTTGCTTCTATCTGAGCGCGCGGTTATTTTTCCTTCATGATGTGACGTCATCAAAATAGGCGCTGCAGTCGCTCACAGATTCACAGATTGCGGAAGTGTGGAGATCTGACGGCGAAAACCAACAGATTTCATGAAATAAAGCTATTTTTTAGTAATTTTACATAAGAATTGAATATTCGTAGCCACTAATCACTTGTACACGTAGTTTTTATTATTTAATAATAGCATTTTTTTATTTCTTAAATTGGTAATTGTATAAATAAAGATGTTATGTGAACATAAACACCGTTTGATCTTTTTTATAGTAATACATTTACATATTTATTTACATATCTATATCTATCACATACATATACTGTTAAAGAGTCAAATAAGCAAATGTATTTGACCTAAAGAAAAAAATAAGACCAAGAGAAGACACAACCTGCAATCTAATTGTAGTACAGTAGGTGGCGGCATTAACCCTCTCAGGGCTGGCCTTGCAGATTTGCAACCACTAATTGCTAATTACCTAATGACTCTACATCCATATTTTCTGAGCTTTTTTCACTCAGAATTAACACTGCAGGACTTAGTTGTGCATTAGCAACAAACAGTTTCCCACTAGATGGCAGTGCTGTCTCACTTCCAACATGTCTGTTGGTTTCACTGATGCAGATTTTTAGGCAACAATTTCATGTTAGTATTGCTACAACGTCGATTAATTTGAAACCAATACTACATAACATCATTCATAAATATATATATAGATGTTGTAACTACCAATGATCTCCTCTGGGTTTTTCCCCAGGAGCAGCTCTTTTTCAACGTGGTCAGACAGGTACCAATGGATGCTACATACTTTACCTTTTGAGCAACAGTTTAGACTAAGGTTTTTCTATCACCAGTGTTTACATATTACTTTGAGTTGTCACTGAGGGTATATTCTATAGAAAACAAAATCATTTGGAGTAAAGCTAAAAACTATCAGAGACAGACATGTTGGAAGTGAGACAGCACTGCCATCTAGTGAGCTAGTGGGAACTGTTTGTTGCTAATGCACAAACTAAGTCCTGCAGTGCTAATTCTGAGTGAAAAAAGCTCAGAAAATATGGATGTAGAGTCATTAGGTAATTAGCAATTAGTGGTTGCAAATCTGCAAGGCCAGCCCTGAGAGGGTTAATGCCGCCACCTACTGTACTACAATTAGATTGCAGGTTGTGTCTTCTCTTGGTCTTATTTTTTTCTTTAGGTCAAATACATTTGCTTATTTGACTCTTTAACAGTATATGTATGTGATAGATATAGATATGTAAATAAATATGTAAATGTATTACTATAAAAAAGATCAAACGGTGTTTATGTTCACATAACATCTTTATTTATACAATTACCAACTTTAAGAAATAAAAAAATGCTATTATTAAATAATAAAAACTACGTGTACAAGTGATTAGTGGCTAAGAATATTCAATTCTTATGTAAAATTACTAAAAAATAGCTTATTTCATGAAATCTGTTGGTTTCGCCGTCAGATCTCCACACTTCCGCAATCTGTGAATCTGTGAGCGACTGCAGCGCCTATTTTGATGACGTCACATCATGAAGGAAAATAACCGCGCGCTCAGATAGAAGCAAAGCAAAAGGATCTAACATCGCGCTGAGATACAAACCGCGCGCGGTGTTATCATTCTGAGCGCGCGATGAAAGGAAAACAGCGCGCGCAGACAGAGCCTACGCGCGCTGTCAGGAAGTTTGGGCTCATTTTCAATTTATACGCTCTCAAATCTTGTTCACTGCGCGCGATGATGTTCTCTATGCACGCTCAAGTTAAAGATAGCTATCTGACGCCATATAGGGGTTCCGTCCTAGTTTGTATTCATGTGCTTTTTACTTAGGAAAATCGGGATGTTGTTGTTAAGCATAATAAATAAATGACACAGCACTTTAACAGCGGTTAATAGACCTAACAGTGAGATCTGATGCTAGCCTGTCCAAAAACTAACGTTAAAGGTTGTTAGTATTTATTTTCTAACTGATTTTCATCAGTCTCCATGTGTCAGTGACGTCAGGTGCAGAGCTCAGGCAGCTCCGTGTGTCCCGAGTTACCCAGCAGTTGTACCGAGATGCTTGAGCGTTCATGTGCATTTTTCAACTTGGAACAAAATTTTCCCGAGTTCCCGAGGACCACATGAACGCGGCATAACGCACGACGAGGAGTCTTAGAACACCACGACGCGAAGCGGAGTGGTGTTCCTCCGCTTCGCTTATTATACCACGGCTACAAAGTGGAATAGCTCACCTGTGAATATTAAAATTTAGTTTATGATATTTTAATGTCTGAGATATTAGTTATTTCTGTGTTTTGCATAAATCTAGTTCCTCTAAACTGACAAAAGTTGTTTACATTTGTTTGTCTGTTGTTATAGTGATGAGCCCGGCTTTGTGAAATTATAGCAACTGTTGCCATGAAAAAATAGAATGCATAAGTTGTTGATTTAACAACAAATGTAAATTAATTCTTCAAAATGTTGATAATCCAAAAATATTAAAATGTACATTGAAATCAACTGTATTTATGGCTCACTTTCTCAACAGGCAGCATTTATTTACCAGTTGTTATGGTGACGGCCACAGAGCAGTGATTTGGAATGTGATTTGGCTGTTGCCTGAACTACCTGTGCGTTATGCATTCTTAACGCACGGCAGTTAGCATTGGCATTCTCAATGACCGTAGTATAAAAGTTGGTACATCATACATTATTTAAGAAGCAGGTGTGCTGGAGATGATGTGCATAATGCTCGTCCAAAGATGATATAACAAAGAATACTGCACTTTGACTATGAGCACAAAGCGTTACATTTATTTACAGACAATGATTAAATGTTTTTTTATTTGACATTTTAAGGCAGATGCACCAGATGCTTCTGTTGTAAGGGTCCTCGCTCGTGCAGCAGGTGAACTTTACCATGAAGCTCCTGACAAACAGTCTTAACAGAGTCACAGCGACGCAGACAGAAGGAGAGAAAACACAACACATCTCTTAATCTGGCCACAACTCCTGAACTCGTAGAGGGTAACATCAGGCTTAATATTGGGCCAAAACTTCTAGTGTGCAGAAGGATTATGTTATTGCAACGTCCTGTGTGTTGTACCTGTGGTGGACTTCTCCTCGCTGCAGCAGGTGCAGAGCCTCAGAGATCACAGAGTGGAGGATCTGGTGTCCCACAGAGAGCTCGGCCTGGAAGCGCTGAGGAAACAGAGGAGACACATGAGTCTGTCAGAGATCTGTGTTTAGATATGTGTGTTTAGATCTGTGTGTTTAAGAGTGAGAGCAGACAGTGTACGAGAGTGAACCTTGTGCGTGCAGAGCTGCTGTCTCAGGCCCTGATACGACCCGGCCACGTCCACGGCCAAACTGTCCTCCATCTTCTGCAGGAAACACATCCAACTCTCACACCTCTGCTCGAAACTCTGCCTCCTCAGCGCCTCCGTCTGCATCGCGCTGGAATTACACACATCGTTGTTTAGTCACTAGAATGCAACATGACACGTTACTCATTCGATTCACAAACTTAAAGTGAAGATTAAACTCCTCCCACAAGTCGATGCCGTAAAATTTTCAACTAAGGTAACAGGTTGTTTTCTACAGTGATGGAAATTGAGCAGCTAAAATATGTTGTAATACAAAAAGTGAAAGAGTCTAGTCGGTAATAAACATCAGCAGAGTGAAATTGTGTGAAATTACAATGGTATTAATTACAAAAACTGGCTTTTGCTCAGCGTGACGTAAAATTGAGCCACAAGACATTCAGTCATTCTTAAAATCAAAAACATAATGTAGTAAAAGAGCTTGATAGTGGGTTTTTAGAAGCTACATTTAAACTTTGGACGTGCAGTTTTTGGACAAGCCTGATGTAAATGAAACAGTTTAAAAAAAGGTTTTAACACATTTCAGTTGGATTAGTAAAATATCGTCTAAAAAAATATCAAGATACAATTTTTGTGAATCTAGCCCAGGCCTACTCACAAGCACATTTCAAATTAAAACTTTCTGCTGCAAAAGCACCTCTCTCTCCCCTTCCCTCTCTCACTTTCCCCCTCTTCTCTCTCTCTCCCTCTTCCTCTCCCTTCTCTCTCTCTCCCTCTGCCTCTCCCTCTTTCTCTGTCTCTCCCCGCTTTCTCTCTCTTCCCCTCTTCTCTCTGTCTCTCCCTCTCTTCCCCCCTCCTCTCTCCCTTCTCTCTCTCAATCACCCCTCTCTCTCCCCCTCTCTCTCTCCTTCTCTCTTCTCTCTCCCTCTCTCTCTTCTCTTTTCTCTCTCTCTCTTCTCTTTTCTCTCTCTCTCCCTCTCTGTCTCTCCCCTCCCTCTCGATCTCTCTTCTCTCTCCCTCTCTCTCTCTTTCCTCCCTCTCTCATTCCCTCCCTCTCTCTCTCCCCCTCCCTCACTCTCTCCGTCCCTCTCCCTCACCCCCTCCCCTTTTCTCTCTCCCTCTCTCTCTCCCTCTCTCTTTACCCCTCCTTTCTCTCTCCCTCCCTCTCTCTCTCCCTCTGTCTCTCTCCCTCCCCTCTCTCTCCCTTACACACTCTCTCTCTCTCCCACCTTGCCTCTCTCTCCCTCCCTCCCTCTCTCCCCTCTCTGCCCCCCCCCCCCTCCCTCCCTCCCTCTCTATCTTTCTCCCTCCTCTCTCTCTCTCTCTCTCTCTCTCTCACCCTCGCCCTCAAAATTTACTCAGAACAGTAAGCAATGTAATTTAAGCACCATTAACAAACCAAAAAATACTTGTTTTTGTGCTTAAACTTCACTTTAAATGAATCCATTTTTTGCGTAAACACCTGTGGTTCTCCTGCTGTCGGCTGCAGGCTCGGCTCCAGCTCTGGTTCAGACGCAGCAGACGATTGGCCTCCGCATCGCCGAGAGCCAAACCCAAACTCAGCTCGTTCAGCAGGTCCAGGTCTGCAGAGCGCCCCCTGATGTCCGAGGAGGGTCCCACAGCTTCCTGATCCCCGCTCTGAAACACACACGTCACATGGTCTGTGTTCAAACATCCACACTGCTTCTTTAACTTCTAACTTCTAACTGCCTAGTTTAGTGGATTGTAAAGTGGTCATTTTGTCATTGAAACACAGCACACGTCAATAAATTTAACTTAATAAATAAATATTACGTTTTAAATTAATAAATACTGGTCGAGACTGTCTAAGATGCACATATTTATAGTATAATGATCAAACAACTTTTATCTGGATCCCACGCTAAACTACAAATGGACAAGATACAACTTTTACAGCTCAAACTAAGGTTAGCAGCTAATGTTAGCATCTGAACAGCAACCGTTAGCGTCTTTATAGCTAACAACTTTTAGCTACAAGTATTTTGTTTATTTGAAAAGAGTGGCAAAAGAATGATAAGACCACCTAAAAAAAAATGTGTTTAGTAGAATTTTTTTGCGTGCGTCTAATTTGGAGAGCTTGCTTGGTAGAAATTAAATAAAACAGCTTTTCTGTTGTCATGGCAACAGTGCAAACATTAGCTTGTTTTGTTTTTATCCAATTTAATTAATTACATTATTGTTGCAGTTGGAAATATTATTATATTTATTATTTATTATTATTATATTTACAACTCGCATATGGAAACAATGAAGTTAAAAGATTTCAAAATAGATTAATGCGATTAAAAAAATTAACTCGATTAATATGTTTTAATTAATTAATCTCAATTAATGCGCTAATTTGACAGCCCTGGTAAAAACATCATATTTAAGCAGAGAAAGGTAAAGCGTTTCTCAGAGTGTAATTCTAAAGTGAGAAATGTGAGAGAAACCGAAACGTTCCTGTTGTTTTCCTGCTTTTCTGCCACTGTTTACCGTCAGTCACATACAAACTAAATATTCAGCAGTAGTCGTGGAGGACAGGCGGTTTACATTTATTATCAGACTGTAGCTGCTTTTTTCATATTTTGCTCGTGTTCTGACTCTTGCAGGTGAAAATGTAATTGACTCGCATTCATTTTTGCCACTCATCTGCATTTTTGCCAACTCAACATTACCTTCCCTTTATTTTTAAGCACAGTCTATTTTTTTTTACCAAAGATAAAGCTTTATATTCCTCCCTTCACTGGTGAGAAGTGTCAAAGTGGTAAAAAATCAGGACAACTGGGACATGTCTTGTGTAAAAGTGGGACAAACCAATCGTTTTGGGTAGATCTGCTAGGACACATGGATCAAAACAGGGACTGTTGCCCTGCTTTATGAATATTGTGGACATTCGGACACAGCCATGATCACACACAAAGATCAGCTGGTGTCTGAGGAGGGTCTGCTGTTTGTCCTCCTGATCACAGCTCTACAACAGTCACACGCTCAGGTCAGGCGGCAGGTGCAGAGTAAGAGGATGAATGAATGTGGGTCGAAAGGGGCGGAGCTAAAACAGCATGAATGAACGGACCCTGACCCTGTGTTATCATCACATTCTCACAACACGACCAGAAATTATACTAAAAAAACTACACTCACATGTAGAGGTGTGCAATATAATTTAAATTAACATCATGATTGTCGACATGCAAAAACAATAATTATAGTTTATAGTAAAAAAGGCTGCTTAAGAAAAACAAATTGAGAAAGTTACTTGATAAAAGTTCAAATAAAGTTAGAAAGCATCCACGGAATTCATTGGTGTCTTAGTTCAGAGAGAGAGAGAGAAGGAAGGAAGGAAGGAAGGAAGGAAGGGAGAGAAGAGAGAGAGAAAGGGAGAGAGATAGAGTGAGAGAGAAGGAAGGAAGAGAGAGAAAGAAGGAAGAAAGGAAGGGAGGGAGAGAAAGAGGGGAGAGAGACAAGAGAGAAAGAAAGACAGAGAGAGAAAAGAGAGAGAGAGGAGAGAGAGAAGACAGAGAAAGAGAGAGAAAAGGGAGAGAGAGAAAAAGAGAGAGACAGAGAGAGAGAGAGAAGGAAGGGAGCGAGAGGAAAGAGAGAGAGAGAAAGAGGGAGAGAGAGAAGAGTCAGAGAGAGGGAGAGAGAGAGAAGGAAGAAGGAAGGAAGGAAGGAAGGAAGGGAGAGAAGAGAGAGAAAGGAGAGAGAGAAGAGAGAGAGAGAGAGAGGAGAAGAGAGAGAGAGAGAGAGAGAGAGAAAAGAGACACAGAGAGAGAAGACAGAGAAAGAGAGAGAAGAGAGAAGGAAGGAGAGAGAGAGAAAAGAGAGAGAAAGAGAAGGAGGGGAGTCACAGAGCACTAAGGTAAAGAACAGGTGTAGATATTATTACTGTAGGTAACCTAATTACATGGTCTAAATTAATTTTTATTTATTTATTTATTTTGTTAAATGTTTTTATGATTTTATTGGATTTTATGTTTTTACAATACAATTTTGTATTGAAGACTTGCTTACTTGGTTTGAAATAATATCAAGTGAATATCGTAATCGACATGAGCAGTAAATACAAATAAAGTCATGATAATCAGTATTAGTTTTACTCCTGAAAACATTCTTTCCATTTGTCTTCACTGTTGTCATTGTGAGATTACTAGACTGTCCTGTTGAGTAAAAATAGTTGTCCCAGGTGGAACCAGGACGACTTAAAGAGGAGGATGAATGGATGTGGGTCACACAGACTGGGCCACAGCTCTGAAGAAAACACAGCAACAGAAATAATGCAGCAAATAATGACTGCAGCAGTAAACAAGTATTTTATTTATTAGACAAGACGACAAATTTTATTTCAGTATTTCTGCATATTTAGACATTTTTAAAAGGCCATTATGCTACAATTTAAAGTTATATTTCAGTTTCCTTATCAAAAAAGGGGAGTTTTTCTTGCTTTGACAGGTTGACTCACTTCACTAAAAAAGTTTAAGATTCTTATATTTAAGATTGTTCTAAGTTCACAAATGATGACATCACATTAGGTAATGTATTAATTGGACAGGTTTATATGATCGAAATTAAACTAACAAGTAGAGCTGTAGTCAACCAAAGAAATTCTTGATCGACTAAAGGTATGTCCCATCGGACCGATTAGTCGACTAAAAATGGGGCATGGCTAAAGCTTTAAAGCTAAAAAGTATGTTTTTACTATATTTATCTGACTTAAACAAAAATACTAAACATCTAATGAATTTATGCAAAAACAACAATTCATACACAAAATGAATAGGAAACATGGTATTTAGGTATACGACAGATCAGAACAATGATTCTTGTAGTTTATCTAAAAAATAGTCTAATACACATTTTGGTCGACTGAGACTACATCAACCGATTAATCGACCAAACAACTAAAGGAATACAGCCCTACTAACAAGCATTTATTTCAGACAAAAAAACAATTGTTGTGTTTTGTTTATATATACATTTTCCAGTTATGAATTTATTTAAAAAATAATGCACTAATAACCTATCTTTTTATAATTGGACAAAGCTCTGGGAACCCTCAGGTTGAGAACCACTGCACTAGAGCAATGGTTCTCAACCTGGGGGTCGGGACTCTCATTGGGGTTGCGAAATGATTTCTGGGAGTCCCTTAATGATGTGTAAAGTTTAATATCTTCAGTATCTGAAAAATAAGGTGTGACACCTTTCAACTGTAATGACAGATGTAGACTCTTATTTACAAATCTATCAGTGAATGTATCCAGGATTATGGCTTCAAAATAATATCAAACATTAGACTAAAGACTAGAGATCGATTTTTAAAATGTTGTCACCCAATGCTGATATCAATGGACAATTTTTGAGGCCGATTTTCTTCTTCTAGTTTTCAAAAAACATAGTGGAGATGAGAGTCTATCCAAAAAAGAAAAGTTTAATCTAAACTATTATTTTGTCTCATTGTTTAATGAATACAACATGTTTATGCACATTACAGAACATTTTAAAGAGTCATTCAAGAAAGTGCTCTTTTTCAGAACACAACAAAATAGGATATATAAAACTAATTTCTCTTCAAAACTATAACTTGGATATCAGCCGTTCACAGTGAGTGCAGCTCTACCCTGCAGATGACTGATTAAATATCGCCCGATATCCCCCCAAAAAATGTCCAATGATCGGCCTCAAAGTATCGGTCGACTGATACATCGCTCTATCTCTGCTAAAGACCATTTTATCACATTGTAGGTAGCCGCGACTGCCAAAAGTAGTTATTTTGAGGGTCAAGAGTCACGACTAAAAAAGGTTGAGAACCACTGCACTAGAAAACAGTCATTTTGTTAAATTTATGTTTAAAGGATCATAAAAATGTGTTTCCAATGAGAGAATGGAAAATATCCTCGTCTCCCTAGTGTGATGTCATCAGTTTAGATCTCGGCTCTACTTCCTGTTATTGTCAACATTTGTTCAAACTTGTAAAACTGTCATTCATATTTACAACAGGTGTTAATCTACCAAATTAAAAACTGTCATTTAACTTTAAAGATGCTCTGTGTAACTTTTCTGTAAAATAGAAAACTAAAAGCAGACTTTAGGACATTCTGAATGAGGATAAATATGTTTAAATAGGCCATAATGTGAAGAATACAGCTTAAGTAACAGCTTTTCTATTGTACATATAGATTTTTTAATTACCTTGACCTGGTCCATGTGATGCAATCAAACTGAAATAATCATAACTAGCATATAGCATGGACAGAGAGTTAAATCAATTATAAATGGTAAAAACCTATATAACGAGCCTAAACATTCATATATTTTCGTTGATATTCAGACTCACCTGTGTCCCGTCCCACTGCTGCAGCTCCGACTCCAGCTCCGTCAGTAAATCTGTGAACTGCTCCAGACTCTGAAGCTCCGCCTACAAAACCAAAAACCCCAAACAGGAAGAAGAACAAGAGCAAGAGAAGGAGCAGGTCAGAGGCAAGTGGGTCACAGACACAAGAACAGACAGAGAGGGAGGGAGGGAGAGGAGGGAGAGGAGGGAGGGAGGGGGAGAGAGAGAGAGAAAGGGAAGGGAGAGAAGGGAGAGAGAGAGAGAAGGGAGAAGTGAGAGAGAGGGAGGGAGAGAGAGAGAGGAAAGGGAGGGAAA